>VWPU01008079.1:0-116232 GCA_013398955.1 Callaeas wilsoni | reverse complement strand
GGGGCGGGGGGAGCGGGAGGGAGCCATTGCTGCGGGGGGTGGGCGCACCCTGCCAGCGCCGTCCGTTTCCTGTGAGGTACGGCCCGGAGTGCCCGCGCCGGGATAGCGTCGCCTGAGCCCTGCCATGGAGGGCGACAGGTGTGAAGCGGCATCCCCTGGGATGTGGGAGAAGGGCTCCTCGCACCCCGCCTGGGGTGCCGGGTGTTTGCACCGGGGCAGCCCTGGAAATTCGGCAGCTGTGCCTGGTTCCTCCTCCACGTGCTGTCCTACTTCTTTAATTAAAAGTCTTTTTCTCTTTTTCCTTTTCTGAAGCAAAACCATCAGAAAAATAATATATTAGCGCTTTCCTGTGTGCGTGTCTCTCTGCTAACAAAGAGAGTTCAGGCCTTCGGCTGCCTCCCCACTGAAGCCCTTTCCTCGGCATTGGGACTGGGTTTTGGGCAGGGCGGCTGGGAAGCACCGCAGCTGCCTCAGAGCTGGCAGACGGCATTCCTGCTGCTCAGGCGATCGACGGGAAGAGGTGCTGCAGCCACCTTCTCTCCTGCTGAATCGCTTAAACACGCTGCAGGTTTAGGATTGACAGCCAAAACGTGCGTGTCCATCCACAGCCTTCCAAACTTTCCACCGTGTTTTAGCTTACATTTACCCTTTTTTACTCTGTACGAACTGCCCGAGGGCACGTACCTAATTGGAGATGACAGTCTCCTCTCATTGTCATGTGTTTTGCCTCCATTCAGGTCTCTCCTCAAAACTCAGCTCACCCTTTGTTTTCTCTCGCTAATTTGTCACTCCAGGGAGCCCAAGCAATGAGGAAAGCAAATAGAGATCCCTTCTGCTTTGGTACTTGTGCATTGCAGGATTTTCCAGCTGCCAGCAAGAGAAACCTCCTCAGTTAACCAGATTATGACTTGACTTTTGTAGTATTATTACATATTTTTCCCGTATAATTCTACTTCAGATTGGTGCTCTTCTGACTGAAATAAGAGCCAAAGTTCCCTTGTGTAAGAGCCTCTGAATTAATCTACTGGCCTGGCTCTGCGTGAATCATCCACAATAGATTTAAGATTTAAAACAACAATTATCTGTTGAAAGAATGTGCAGCACGATTGCCATGTTTTCATGATACTTTCCTCATCAGCCGAATGACAGAAAAAAAAACTTTCTTGCTCATGAAGACACTAAATTGCAGACTTTTTCAAGCCAGAACAGTCCAGCGTCCTCACACAAGATATTTTTCACACGCGGCCTAGAGGCAGCTTTAAGAGATGTTGTTTCCCCATCAATCAAAAAATAGTTCCTAGTTTGCTCTTTGCACCTCTGCTGACTTGTGCGTACCAAGCAAACCACCACAGGGTCATCACCGAGATTTGGAAAATAAATTCTAGCTACTAACATTGATCGTGGAATTCAGCTTCCCCTGCAAGGCAGAGTGGGGCTTTAAAGAGATTTTTCAGTAAAGAAGAAAGAGGTGACAGAGAGACTGAAACAGTAACCAGAACCTGCACAAGAGAAGATGGCACAAAATACGGCATCATGCCAATTACACCTTTAAAGCACCGCGGAAAATTGCTAGAGGATTTTCTGCTAAAGTTTAGGACCGGATCACTTCCAAGAGGCCTAAAAGCTGGCTCACTAGTCAAAAGAAAATGAAAACCCCCAAACTATCCAGCACACCTCCAGACAAGAAAATTGTGGTTTTTCTTTCTTCTGCCGAATGTCTCTATAGCAGCTGGATTATCAATCACTGAAAATCTCATCTGCACATATTTTCTGATTTCTAAAGCACTGTGACCTGTAAAAGCTGATGTGCGGGAAAGATAATTTGTATTTTTCCATTGTATCAACCAGCCTACTAAAAGACATCAACTCTTTTTGCCTTCCTAACCTCAAAGCTGCCTGCAAAAACCAGAAGACAGCTGATCACATGCTAAGCTCTGAGCTGTAGAGACCTGCTCGCTCCCTCCTGCCCTCCGTCCCCTAGACAAATTAATAGCAAACATACCACCAAAATCCCCATAAAAACAAAACAGCAAAATTCTTCTTCTCACAGGAAAAAAAAAAAAAAGATAAAAAAAAAACAACACCACACAAAAACCCCCAAACTCTTTAGACCGGGTGGATTTGCAGCTCGAGGCAGCCAGTGAGGGGTGTTCGGCTGGACCCCGCTGCCCGACACCTGCATCCCGGGTTACCTGTGCCGCGCCTCAGCCGCCCGGCCTCCTGCGCTTCCAGCCCTACAGTCGCCGATCACCTGGAGCAAAATGCTTGCACGGAGGCGAGCAGGTCACTTTCTAGCAGTCTTCCTTCTTTAGAGCCTGCTGGGTTGTTTTCAAACTCTCCCCTCCCTTTCTCACATGCTGGCCAAGCCCTCCCGTAACACCCAGGGGAGGAATCCATTGGCTGGAGTTCCCCAAAACGCGTGGAGCAGCCCTTCCCCCCGTCCGACGTCTGGTGCACAATAGACACCGCGTGTCTCCGCGCTGCCCCGGCCAGCCTGCTGCCGGCCTTCCCTTCTCACCGAGCTCTGCCCGAGCTGTCGCCGGGGCGACTCACGCAAGGCTTCCGACCTCCCGCACCACAGAGCAGTGAAAAGCGGAGAGAAGTTGCCTTTGGTTAGAAACATCACCGAGCATTTCCCTTGCGCTCCCCACCGCGGATTTTTCAAAGTTTTACTTTCTGTTTTAAATATTTGCGATAGGCAGCATCTGTGCTCCTGACACCTCAGCAGTGCTGTTTGATTACAGTCGAGTCTGTTACTGTGTCACTTGGAATAAGAATTTCCACACATAATGCAGACAGCAAAAATATATCGTATCTGTTAAATCAATCTGCTCTGTTCAGTTGCCTGTCTCTTGGCCTTCTGCTTTCCTTCCCTTCAGACTACTTTTATTTTTGCATCTTCGGCTAAGGTGCCTTCATAAAATGAACTGCAAACACAGCAAACCCATTCTTCTTCATCAGGCATTGTCAGCTCCAGGTTGAAAGGGTGCTAAAGCACGCCTTCACTTTTTTAATGCTCAGCAGTTAGAGCTGCTTTCGAACATCCTCGTGCAGCTCCGTGCGAGAGCTGGGAACGGGGCAGTGCTGCAGAGCCGGGTGTGCAGCGCCTGTCGCGGCCTCGCGGAGTGGAGAGGGATCGCGTTGTGTTCGCCTGAGCACGGAGCCGCAAGTGTCACCCGCTGCCATGGCTTTGCATAAACACCTTCCCGAACCACTGCCTTCCCGTCTCTATCGTGGCTTTCCAGGACTTGCCCCTCACGTTGCACAAGAAGCCTGCCCTGTTCAGGGTTCTGAGTACACCCTCCTGGCAGCGGCAGTAAAAAGGTTTTTGCTCCGTAAAACTGTTCCAGGCATGTCTCCTTCGTGCTGCCGTTGTCATCTGTTCATTCTTGCCTTTACAAAGGGCAATCACGCATCTGAAAAGACACTTTACTGGAAAGGGCTGAACTTGTGAAATGTGCAGAAAAATGGGAGTACTTGATTTAAGAGTTCCAGACAGTGAGTTCATTTAAAAGCTAACAACCAGAAACAGAAAATGCCACCTCTACCTCAGAATAATTGTCCCTTTCTACTGGTTTATTGTGGGAGAAAATCTTAGGGAGCCATTTATTAAAACAAGGTGTGTTATTGCCTTGTAATTATTATTTGACAAGCTGAGGTCCTGTGATTAATAAATCATGTGCCTGCTTTTTTATGTGTACATAATCACATGCTCTGTATTTATATGGACAGAGGGTTACAGAACATTTACCTTTGTGCTTAGGACTTGCAGGAACTTCTGTGCTATCAGGTCTCCTATCAAAGGCACCGTGTGATATAATCCTTATCGTGACTTTGCCAAGTTCCATCCTCAAAGCGATTCAGTATTTTGCATGCATGACTGGAGTGGGGAGGCCATTCCAGAACCACATTGTCAAATGGTTGGTAACGATCTTCTAAATCAAAATGTCTGATGCCTCCTTTTGATCACTTATTCTGTACCAGCACTGGCCCTTAGCCCCATCAGCTCTTCTCTCTTCCCCTCCTGGGAGTATTTATGCAGAGAAAGCCTCATGGTCTCAGTATTTGCTTTGCAAAATGAAGTGAGATAGCCTCTCCTCAAGCTCACCCCAGCCTTTGGTGCAGCCCTGGCTGCACCTCTCCTGCTGCCTTCCAGGACTGCATTTCTCGCTTCCTGTTTCCACTGTTGACAAGTCAGTTACTTGGTGATCAAAGTGTGAGCTGCCAGGGAGCTTGAAGGAAAGGCTTTGGTCATTTGTGCCTATCACCACCACTTTCTGCTATCTACCTTTCTCTGTGTAATATCTCAAGCCTCCTGTCTCTCCTGAGGTTGCTTCATATTTTCTGTCATCAGCAATTTCACCAGTTCTCCAGTAACATTAGTGCCAAGCTCATTTACAAAAGCACTTTGTGGGATCTGCAGAGTGATGCTTAACATTCCCCTGGTAACTGCCCTCCAGCCTGACAGCCCTGCTGCTCTTACACCAGGCCTTTAAGGGGTTTATACATTGTTCAAAATCACCTCTCCCTTTTCTTAAGAACTTTCCACGTGGCACTGTGTGAAATGTGCAATGTAAGAGAGGTGAGATTCACCCCATTTCCTTCACTAAGCAAATGGCTTGCAGCTTGCCTTACCCAAGAAAGATAAATGGGTTTGATAAACCCATTTCATCTCATGCCATTTACCTCCATCTCTTTTGCTAGCCTTTCCTTCACTGTTTTTTTCTGAACCTGTCCATATGCTATTAAGCTGAAATCTTCATGCCTCTTCTTGCCCAAGTCAGTTCCCTTCTTCTGTACAGGTTTGCTGTGCTCCTGTCCCTGACTGAGGGACCTGTTAAAGACATCGGGCCAGTTCTTCCAGAGCTCTGGCATGTGGATTAGCCTGTTCCTCTGCCTTCAACGCAGGAAGCAGCCCTGAGATTTGCTTCTATCCCGGCCACGAACATTTCCATACCCCCATCCTATTATCCCTCACATCTGCAGCCACATGATTAACATCCTCAGCAAAAGTTAAAGTATGAGTTCAGGTTTTGCGCATACCCAACACATATTAACCTCTATCCTCTATAATTTCTTCTTCCTCCTATTTTCTTCAGCCATATGCAATCAGGAAAAACTTTTCCCCATTTTTTATTAATGTCCTTTAAATGAAAAAACTCCGATTCCCTTTTGAGACATAACTTTTATACACAATCAGTTCTTTTGCTTTTTAAAATTATTCCTTGTAATGACTGTTCATTCTAAGTATCATTTCTGAGGTATAAATTCATTCAACTTCAGCATCTGTCTTCAAGCTTTTCCCCTTGTCTGGCTTTTATCTCCAGTAAAGTTAACTAGAGTTTTATCCCCTGTCCTGGAGTCTCATCGCACTGAAATTTAGACATGTAAATCCCCAAGCTCCTAAGGAAAGCTGACTATATGGATTAGTTCCTGTTATTTATTTAAATACATCCCTTGAAAGACTGAAGCTGTGTCAGTCACTCCTGCCTTCATAAAAGGGATATAATATTTTGAATAGGGTACCGTTTATGACTAAAAAACCTGCAGCATCTCAAATCTCCAATAAAAAATTTGACCAAAGTGGATTTTCATGATAGGTCTAGGGTAAAAATAAATAGCTTAGTGGTGGAGCAGAAGTAGATTGGTTGGTCTTTTCAGATTTTTTTTTTTTTTACCTTATAAATATAACTGTGCCAGTCACTTTTTGTGGTAAACACTAACAAGGTGTTTTACCTCATCAGGGCCAAGAGACTCAGCCAAGGCCTTCTCCTGACCATTGAGGTCTAAATGTCTACCTGCTTCTCTTCACCCCATTTCACATCTGCTTTTTTCTCCACCTCTCCTCTCCCTGCTTCTGACTTTCCTCCAAGAAAACAGGACACTGTCCCTAAGTCCCACCTCTGGACTGAAGCCTGAGAAGTGTCAGCACACAAAGACTTGACATTTTCAGCTCTGTTGCTGCAAGGCACAAAGGTTTGGCACCTCGTGCTTCCCACAGCCCATCCCGCTGAGCCGGCCAGAGAGTGTAACATCTCCTGATCTCCTGGCAGGTGTCTGAATGCATACCCAGGCTCCTTGGCAGGCTTGGACCACCTGGTCTGGAGGGAGCCAGATACCTTCACTGTAGCCAGAGCTAGTGGGAGAACAGCAGCCTGGCTGCAGTGCTGATGAAGGGAAAACCACCTCCGGTCCTCAGTAGCGTCCCCCAGGGTGTCGAGGTTGAATTGTCCCCTCTTGAGGAAGGTCCTCGTGGTCTTCCCATGTGCATATGGCCAGTGGGCTGGAGGGATCGTGCAGGAGATGGGGCTGCAGTGGCTGTGCTCAGCCCAGGTGCAGCACACCATGTCCTCCAGGCCCTCCAGGTCCCTGGCTGCACCCACCCACCATGCCAAGGGCAGCTGGAGTGCAGCCTCAGGCACAAGAGATCCCACAACAGCCCCTCAGCCGTGTGCACAGGGCTCCTGGGGAACGGAGCAGAGCTTGGGAATGGTGGGTGCTGCTCCTAGCCAGGTGTCTCCAGGGCACTGCCCAGGCTGTCCTGACACTCCAGATGGGCTGAGTGCTTCCCCCATCTCTGCCCACCCCAAGGAGCTGGCCTGGCACTCTCTCTGCAGAAGGTGGGGTGTGTCTTCTCGCTGGGGCATGAGCCACAGAGTCAGCACTTCGGGGCTGGGTTCCCACCTCTGACGCCGACTTACTGCATGACCTAAGGCAAGTCACTTAGCTGCTTTCCTGCGTTTCCTGACTCTGCTAAACGCCAGGGATAATAAGTAACTTTGTGTGAGTGCTACGAAGCTTTGAAATCTTTAGATGAAAAGGTGCTGTATAATTGCAAAGCATTTTTAATAATGCTAATCATTCACTTTGCTCTGCATTGCCCGTCAGTCTCAGGCTGCAGCAGCCTCCAGCAGGGAGCAGGGAGCATCAGGCTTTGCTCAAGTGCAGCATTTTCCTGAGTTCGTTTCCGTTTTGACCTCATGCTGGTCCAAACAGGAATCTGAGCTCAGCCCAGGACCTGACAGAAAGCTGCAAACTCAGAACAGTGCCTGCGCCTTGCAGGCAGGAGCTTTCTGGAAAGCAGGGGTATTTGGGGGAAGGGATTTAAACAGCTGTGTTGACAACACAGACAATAGGGATCTGATTCAGGCTGAGGGGGGCTACGTGAAAGGCAGCACGACACTGAAATGAAAGCAACAGTCAAGAGCAATGAGAGGGAAGAAAGGAGGATTACTTGGGTTGAAATGCTCCTGGTTTGGAAGCAGCCACAGCCGTGTGTCCCAGGAGATGCCTGGCTGGCACCAGCCTCCTCTGCATCCCAGAGGGCCTTTATCCTTTTAAATGCACTCTGCCAGGGATGCAGAGGCTTCTGGGGCAGAGTGCTTGAGTGTGAACATTAATCCAGAGGATTACAAAGGCAGCGCTTTTGTGAAGCACTGCAGATAGAAAAAGATGAGGTTATCTTCTTTAGTTAGGCTTGCAGAGCTCATGTTTAACCACAATATTATTTTTATTTGACTCACTAAAATGACAATAGCTAGTGATGCCTGCAGCTCACTGCAGTCTAATACCTCCTCTTCCTCTGTGCACTGCTGGCAACTCCTGGGATTTTATCACAATTTATATGCTTTGGGGATTATATCCTAGAATCTCAGCTCCTTGAAACAAGGGAATTTTAGCTTTCATTTATAAACAAAGTATGGCCCTAGCCCTTAAGGTTTTGTGGATGAAAGATTTGAAACCATGAAACTAGTGTAACCTAAAAGCTCAAAAAACCTGGGAGGTGAATAAAGAGATCCTAAAGTTTGTGGGCTAATAAAAAAAAAAAGGTTAAGAAAAGAAATAGTCGGCAAACAACTTTGTCTTGGGAAAGAGGGTAGGGCTTGGGCTGACTACTGGCTTTTTGGGACTTGGGGTTGCCAGTATGCCTTTGAACTTTGCAGCCATTCATAAATCCTTACATAACAACAGCAGCCACAACGCACTGGAGCTCTAGAAATGCTGACATGAGGAAAGTGGTGGGAAAAGATTATTTTAGCAACGTATGACAACTCACCTCGAAGCATTACCTGAAGCCTCAACAACCCATATCCCCTTGAAAAAGGAGTATCTTTCTGCTCTGGGAACTCATTTTGCACTGTAGTAAACATTTTGTAGGTAAAGAGGAATTCAAAGGCTCTGCAAGATCACAGAAGGGCACTGAAAGAGGTTGAATACATGACTTGGTCCCTTGCATTTCAGGAAAGTGATTCTTCTTTGTTTCAGTGGGTGGTCTTTGCCAAAAGCCTCCAGGACCAAATGAGCAAATGTGAGCTTCAAAACCCTCATAAGGATCACTCTGCTTTATCCTGTCTGCATCTTCAGGCTCGTTCATACAATCACAAGCAATCAGGACACCACAGTTGCTGTAGTTCAGGTACCAGCTGACCCACCCCAACTCCCTGCTCACACTTCCCTGCACCTGCTGAGCCAACATCCACTCACTTAGACCACCTGCATGGTGCTTTCAGCAAACAGAATTTACTTCCCACTTTGCCTGGCTGACAAGAAGTGATTAATGAAAGTGAGCTCATGCCATTCCTCACTGTGGTGTGAACATGCCCCAACTGCAGAGAGATGGAGCAGCTCCTGGAAGGAACATACCCAAACAGTATTTCTGAGGGGTTTCTTCAGGTTTTTTTTCCTCCTTTCATCAGGCTGGCAGAGCCCAGTGCTTCCTCACACTGCTTGCATCTGCTGCTGTTTTAAACAGGTATTTAACTTACCTTAGTGCTCAAGTAGTTTTCAATTCAACCAGACTCTTGCTGCTGGTTTTAAGATCAGACCCCATGGAAGGGCTTTGGGAAGAGACATGCTGATGGCTGAACTACAGCAGCAGCTCTTGAATCAGCACCTGCCTCTGCAGGAAGAGAAAGCAGAGAAGCATGTAACTCACAGCCTGCGAGCATGCAGTCACAGGACATCAGCCTGCTGGTGCGAAATACCCACGAACACAGTCCTACCCATTTATTTCAGACCTCTTGGGTCTATTTCATACACAGCCTGGCATCAGTCACACAAGGCACTGCCAGGTCTCTGTGCCACTGCCTGGCACAGGAGAGGAACATCCGATGGCAAATCTCTACCCTGTCTCACTAAAATACCCCTGGTCCCTCACCCTCAGGGGTCCCCCACCCCCAGGCTAATTTGTGAGAGAAAAAGAAGTAAAAGTCTTCTGGGATCATTTACAGTATCCTGGATGCCTTGCTGATATCTTGGAAGACCAATATCTAGCATATCCATCCTGCCTGCCTGAGTTACTCTTTCCCAATTGGAATCAGGCACTGGAATAGCTCAGCTGGAGTGGTGCTGATCTCCATTAGCATAAGGACAGACCTGGGCTGCTCTTGCTGTTGGTCTCAGTGTTCTTTCTTCTTGCTCTGCTATTGAGCACACCCGTGTAAGGTCTGCCTTCTTTCCAGAGACCCTGCACATCGTGGCAAGGGCACCTTGGGGAACACTGACACCAGTCCCTGTCAATGGCTCGGTGCAGCCGTGTCTCGGAAAGCTCGTCACCACAGCTTCCACCTACAGACAGTGGTGTGGGAGGTAACAGTGAACAGGGCAGATAAGGAGGTTAGAAACTCAACCTGGGCACACCAAAACAACTTTACTTGTGATTGTAATGGTGAAGTACGTCCAACTGCCAGCTGCTCAATGCTAAAGTCCATGCAAGGCAGCACAAGCCTTGCTCATGCACACACACACACCCACCCTCCAACATGCCCACACCTTGGGAGCCAGGACTTCTACAATGCACTAACAGTACTGCTGTGAAACTGGATTTTACATCTCAGCAGTGACACAAACAGGCAAAATTTTCCTAGTTCTCCACCACAGGTGTGCAAAACACAGTGTGGCTACACCCCCTGAGCTCAAGGTGAAAGTTTGCTGCCAAGAACACGTTGCTATCTGCCAAAGATAAACCAGCTGCAATGCAAAAGCAGCCCAGCCAGAGAAGAAACCCACAAACAAAACAGGCTTCCTGTGTTCTCTAAAGACACCAAGACAGTGTTTAAGGAAGGTGGAACTAATATGCACGTCCTCAAACAAGGCTCAGGAACAAGAGGAGGACAGCTTTTAAACAAGAGCCTTTGTTTTTAAGGCACAGGGAAGAAATTAAGCTGAGAAAGCTGCCTTCTGACCCAGGGCTGTGCTGCTGATACTTACTGTGTTACCTTGAGGAATAATGTCCAAGACTCTGCCTGGCAATTATTTAAACATTTAATAGGCTGAATTCAGCATGCCCTATGCAGCTTTCTAGTTCACAAAAAGCTTTTGGACGTGCCCACTCATTCAGATGATCCAGTTAATTAAAAATTGATGTATGCTCCTATTTCAGTTTAAAGG
Source organism: Callaeas wilsoni (assembly GCA_013398955.1). Lineage (NCBI taxonomy): Eukaryota > Metazoa > Chordata > Aves > Passeriformes > Callaeidae > Callaeas > Callaeas wilsoni. The sequence continues at coordinate 105,843 of VWPU01008079.1, read as the reverse complement.
AAATTAGTTCAGGTAGCTGAGTGCTGCTCCTGACAGACAGCCCTTTTAACCAGAACTGGCCTGATGTGAACTGAGAGAACTGCTGGCTTTGGGTATCTGATTAGAAATCTCACCCTGCAGAAGGCTGATGCAATTGTGTGCAGATCAGCCCTAAGAAAACCATCTTCACAGTGTGGAAGATGGATCCTGGTGGCCCCACTGCTCCCCTGCCTGCTCCTATGCCTCTGTGACACCAACCAGGGCCCTACTGACCCTCGTGAAAGGGAACAGGTAGGAAGGAATAAATGGAAACTACCTCCGCTTCTTTCACTTCTGCATCTGGGACATGAGATTCCCATGGTGCCATGAACATGTCAGGTTAGTACAGGGCTATCTTAGTAAAGATAAGGGCCAGATTGCCAGTACTGTAATGCACCGTAACTCCGCTGAAGGCAAGGAAAGGGGAGGTGGGGCATGGCAGGAGAGCTGGGAAGGATTCCTGACCACCAGGTCAGTAAGACCAGCTCAGGCCCTGCAATGACAATCACAGAGTATTCTGAGTTGGAAGGGATCCAGAAGGATCATCGAGTCCAACTCCTGGACAACCCCAAAATTCACACCATGTGCTGTTTGTCTAAATGGTTCTTGAACTTTGTCAGGCTTGGTGCTGTGACTAATTCTCCAGGGAACCTGTTCCAGAGCCCAACTGCCCTCTGGGTGAAGAACCTTTTCCTAATATCCAACCTTAACTTCCCCTGACACAGCCTGAGGGCATTGAATGCTGATCTTTTTGGGTATTTCTTTTGTGTTTCACTGCTGCATTACCCAGTTCCACTAAGCTGTTTTAGGGAGAATCCCTTTCTCTTGTCAAGTCCCTCCCTTGTTCCCAACCAGGGGAACTTTCCCTCCACAAATACATACCACATGCTCCCATGGCCTCGAGTTGCAGCATTGCATCAGGTGAGCAAAGCACATCAGGAGAGCTCGACCTATTGACACAGATACGTGGAGACTGGTGGAGTCGGATGTAGGAAAGTAAGCCAAGGCAAACCTGTTCTCTGGGGCTGCCCTGGCTGCCACCTGCACAAACACGGCAGAGTCCCAGGGCACTGAAAGAGCAGGAGGAGGGAGGCTGCTCCACACAGTGCCTGTCAGCCCAGCTGATCTGCCAGGGCAGCATTTCCCAGCCAAGCCCCACATCAGCCCAGCCCAAAGCAGGCAGCACCATCCCCAGCTCCCTGCATGCCCCTGTCCTCCCTCCCGTTCAGCTTCCCACGGAGGGCTCCTGTTTTGGGACAGCCTTGACCTGGTCTGCTGTGTGGGGCAGGCTGGACAGCCCTGCTGTTCTACAGCCTGGCTGTTCAAGTGAGGTCAGTCACAGCCTTGTGTCAAAAGGCCAAGAGCTGGTGTTTTGTTCACCTGTGAAGTTTTCCAGACCTGAGTTCCCTTTTCCACCAAGAATATTAAGCGTGACCAAACCTGGACTTGAAACATTATGTTTGAACACGACAATCGGCTTTTTTTTTTGTTATGGCTATATGATGTCATTTGCCTGATTTCTAGAGCGAGAGATTCATAGCTCCAGTGAGATGGTACCACATGAACAAAGGTTTCAACACTTCCAGGACAGAAGAACTGAAACCATTTGTGCTTAAAATACGTTGCATGTGTGCTTCACCTGCAAAACAGTTACTTAAAAGACACTGATTTAATGAGCTGCAGAGTCAGAAAACTGCCAGCCTTTCTGCCCATTTCCCCAGCCATTCAGTGGGCAGACAGGACCCACTTCCCTCCCAGAGAGGGGGGTGGGAGGTGTAGCTCATGCTTTGGTAGTGCCCCATGGCCTGCCTTGCACATGGAACAGACATTGGCCTCAACTGTCATCCCATTGCTTTCAATTGTTGTCTCACTTTTCCTCCCAGTGTTTTCCACTGAATGAATTCATCAAATCTGGTGGTAAAGTCTCCCTTCAGCTTTTGTCCTCATTGCATTCTTCAAATATTTAGTAGAAGAATATCTTTATGTCACCCTGACTGAGGCTGAGTATTTCCTCCCAGGAGCTCCGGTTGGTGGTAGTGGTGGTGAGCCAGGGAGAAGGCCAGAGTGGGAAAGGTCCTTGTAAAGCTGGGGTGGCACTGGGGAGGACACTGCTGAAAAGAAGAAAAACCAGGAAAGGCAGAGGGAGAGCACAAGAGAAACAGAGTAACTGGGCAAACTTAAGGGACTTAGGTTGAGATGACGTGGAGAAAGTGCCTGGCTGGGGAAGATTTTATATGGTGCTTTCAGAAGGCTGAGAAGACAACATGGATACAGACAGCAAAAAGCCAGTGGCAACAGAGAGCTTGCCCAGTTCATTTGGAAATAAAGAGAAAAAGGGAAGTGAGGACATATCTAGAGGCACAGGAGTGGGTAATAACAATTAATAATAATTACAGAGTGAACTGCTGAGATATGCTCACTTTAACTTCAGCACCAGCTGATGGCAATCACTCACAATCTGTACAGTGGGAGCTCCCTGGCAAGAACCATGAACCACAACTTGTAGAAATTGTATTTAAAAGCAAACCTTTTGTCCCTCTGCTTCATTCTTACTCCTTAAACGATCTTTTATTCATTTTGATTTTTAATAGATCCCCTGGGAAGCTAGAAGTGTGTTGTTTCTGGGACAATTGCCCACCAATGTATATGCTTTATAATTCTCTTTATTAAAATCTTTCTTCTTATGAAACACAAATTGAAACACTTCGCAATCAGTTACACGGATCAGTTAATACTGGTGACAGTTCCTACATAGTTAAACAAGTACTAACAAATTTCAACTGTTTACAAACCAAAACTTAAATTAACAAGATTATATAAGCTCAATAAATAGTACATCTGGTCCAGTTCAAGTATAATTCAACAAATCACAGCCTTAATCCTTAGAGAATAGAAAAAAACCCCTGAATATAACCAGCCTAACACTAATTTAGTGTTAAAGCCAATGTGAAACTTTGTCTGATCTAATGGGGCAAACGTTTAATTCTTTCATTTTTTTTCTTCAAAGAAAGTAGGTTGCAGATTGACATTAAAGACTATTTGAGATCAATACAGATTTCACAGAGATGAAAAATATAGTCTCTATTATAAAAGTGCAATCTTCAGTTGAGATGTATTGAAATGGTTTTGATATATTAAAGAAGCTCCTTTTTAAATATCAATATTTGTTTGGCTAGACCTGAGCCTGCTTTGTGCTATATATATATATAAAAATAAACAGCGTGGATTATAGTGATGATGAATTATGCCAACTAAAAAAAAGTCAAGATTTTAAATATAATAAACCAAAAGAAACAACACATTTTTACACAAGCTGAGGAAGGTAAGGGGCTGCCTACAGCAGAATTCTTCCTCAGCAGAATAGGTAGTAGAGAGAAGTTGAGGAGTGCCTGTCAGCATTGCATGATGGCCTGTTGGAGAGGGAAGGAGAGTTCTCTGAGTTCTCAAAGTGCATTGGGCTGCAAACTGATCATGGGCATCACTAGGAGCTACTTGAGACGGGATTGCTTTCAACTGTTGAGGATTAGCGGAGAAAGGACCTTCTCAGAAGGGGAAGTGCCCATTTGGCTGTTCCCAGGATTTTGCAGATTGCTGTGTTGTCAGGACAGAGCCCAAAGGGATGGGGTGTCCAAACCACCTCTACAAATGTCTGGCTCTGATCACGTCTGCGGGGCTGGGCTCTGCACCTGCATCGCTCACCTGAGTCATCTCCCTCCAGAAGAGGAAACTGCACAGGGCAGAGATGCCATCTAGAGCCTCCTCCTTCCTTGGTGGCAAGCAAGGGCCTGTAGCTGTGACCCAAACAAGGTATCTGGAGCCAGGACATTTCCTGCTGAGCCTCAGTCAAGACTCCACCTCTGGAGACTGAAACTTAAATGCCTGGGGACCAAAGGATACCAAGACCCACTGTATTCAAGAAGGATTTTGCATTCCTAATGCAACTGTCCAGGAAACAAAAGGAGGTTAAATGCAAGCTGTGAATAAAGGGAGGGAACCTGGTTCAGAACCAGAGGAGGGGGAAAGTAGTTTGAATCATCTCCCGTAAATCCAAAAATAAGCCCCTGGGTAAACACTCATTTTAATTATTCTTCTGCTGCCAGTCAAAATCTCATGGTTATCTGCTGCTTTCCCTGCCTGCCTGTATCCACCTGTTGTCTGTTTTCAGAAAGTGTGATTTAAAGCTCTTTGGCCTGGGAAAGTCTTTGTTGTGGATTTGTGCCTTGCCTATAATAAAGGCAGTGGACCTGTAGCTTCTGCTGCAATACAAATAAAGAATAATAACAGTGATACTTTTCTCATTTGAGGTTACCTGGGGATAAAGTTGCTGGAGGCATATGACTTTGATATACAGTCAGCTATGTCTCACATCCAATTAAGCTTAACCACATGGTCTAACAAGCTCCCATTAGGCTGGTGAGAGCCCCAGTTTGATAGCAGGGTTAGCCTCAAAGATTTGCTGCTTGCATTGGTAGTGATTTCCTTCCCTTGTGTTCAGTTTGTGCTGAAGGGCATGAAGGGAACTTCATATTCAGATGATACATGACCAGCTTGAGAGCTGCACTTTAGAAGACAATTGCACAATCTTTACTGCCATTTTCATCATCTTACAGCCTGCAATACAAGCTCTTGTCCTAACAGCCCTGTGCTCAAGTTTCACTGCAATGTGAAAAACAAACAGTCAAAGGAAGACCCAACCCTTGAAGGAAAAATACCTGGTTTGCAATATTGGTGATTTTTTTTCTTCTCCATAGGGAAAAAAAAACAACTCCAACAAAAAAAAACCCCCACAAAACAAAACAAAACAAAAACCCCACAAAACAAAATTAGCTGTTTTAAATGACAGATGGACACAAGTCTTAATATACTTCAAGCCTGGACAAAGGAGGATTTAGGCTGTAATGTTTTTCATTTCCCCTTGTCTTTTGGTAGGCTCTGTCTGAATCTGGGATGCAAAGAATCCTTCAACTTGCAAGAAGCAGGAATTCCAGCTATGATATCTGAACCTACCTCTGGTAAAAATGAGTGGAAAGCACAGGCCATGGAATGGAACAGGGCTTCAGGCAACAACACCAGGCACCTCTGAGAGACACTGCTTGGCCACAGGATACTTCAGAGGATGAGCACAGCTGCTGGCACAAGACATAATGGAACAAATACTTTGGTGGAAGCCGTTTTGGCAATTTAGCCACTTTGCAGTATTGTGCAACATCCCTGTCATTCTTAGGGATAGCTAGAACCTTCTGGGAAACTGTTTCCTCTGCACAACATCTAAACAGGACATCCAGTACCAGCAATTTTTACAGAACATACTGATGAATATTAGAGTCAGGCAAAGAATGGAAATGCCTGCAAATCCCCATCTGTCCAGATTGCATGGGGCATTTTATAAACTCTGGGATCAATCCTGGCAATGGTTTGCATGCGTATTCACTTTAGTACACAAAGCCCTATTGAAATGAACCAGAAACTTGTACAGTGCATTTCAAAGGGACTTTGCAAAATACTAAGCAACAACTGTGCAGAAACAATAGGTCATAATATTGCCAGAGCTGCTGGTGCATCCTGTGTTCTCAGTGCAGCGCTCCATGAGCCATCAGTTGTTGTATTCACCTTAAAAAATTCAGGGAAATAAAATACAAAAACAATATTAGAAGTCTGGCATCTTTCCATAATAACCAGGAAAATTCAACGTTGCCAAGCTGAGGAAAAGCAAGCTTTAAAGAAAACAGAAAGACCCCAAAAGCAAGGATCTTGAATGTCTAAAAGAGACATGGTCCAAACATGTGGCACTTTATAAAGCCTCTCATGAGAGTTTCAAGTCTGTAAGACTCAAAGTTGGCACCCTTTAGAATTATCAAAAAGAAGAGTTTCAAACACAACGGTCCCTGGAGAACACCCTGACCACACCATGGAAAATGCTGAAACCAGAGCAGGCTGGCTGTCAGCACGTGCACTTGAACTGCTCTCGCTGTGCTGGCTTCAGGCTGCGAGGTCCCTGGGACAGACCGTGGCTCCCCTGGAATTCGCACAACGCCGGCAGTGTTCAGTCAGTGCTTGACAACACAAACATTTTGTCATTTCACCAGGCTCTAAGACATGGAGGTGGGTGCTGATGGGGTTTACATTATGCCATCTACTGACTAGTTTTAGCAAAATGGCTTTAGATATCCTATGCAAATCCTACTTCTCACTAGGGCAATGAGTGAAATGGCTGAAGATATTTTAAGCAACATCAAAGCCTATTTATAGTCACATCTCCTTTCCTTCCAGCGTCCACTGGAGGATGCTGAGCACTTCTAAGTACTCCACCTGACCTGACGTGTTACATCAGAACTAAAACTTTAAGAATCCCTGAGAATTCTGATTTAATCTAAGAAACCACTCCCAGCACTCAGAGTGTGAGAAAGAATTGCTCCACTTCTAACAGATATGCCAGCATTGCTTCACCGTGGGAAACAGTTTCAGGCATTTTGGTTTTTAATGGCACTCTGGGCATAGATGCATGGAACATGCTCTTTATTTCCCCTCCTCTGTACAGTGCAAATTGACAGTTATATCATAGAAATTTAAAAAAAAAAAAAAGTATGAGCATTCACTCATCATCATTACAGCTCTTCCAGTTCCATCTGCATCATAGTTTTTTCTTTGCAAAGTGAGGAACAATGCCAGTGTCATCCTGAGGCAGAGGGCTGCCTTCTTCCTTCATTTTCAGGCTTTCTTCTGCAAGCTGGGATAGATACTTCTGCAATTACATAAAAAAACCAAAGCATTGTTACCAAAACTGAAAATATTCAACATGGGATTCTTTATGCCTCTTCAGAGCTCTAACTCTTCCAGCATCTCAAAAGGAAAGAAAGCACACAGAAGCCCCATTTTGGTGAAAACTCAAGCCAGAAAATATGGCTGTCAGGCAAACTAACTGAATACATGCAGAGCCTCAGAAGTTCAGAGGTTTACTGTGTGCCACGGGGGGAACTGGTGACAGACCCAGGAGGACTCTACTCCCCATCAGTCTGTGTAACCAGACCTCACCTCTTCTCTACTTCCCTGTGCTAGAGGGCAGGAACTAACTCCACTGAGTCAACTGAAATCTGCTAGGAAAGTACTGGTATGTCAGAACATAGATGTGGTTTCATAGTCACGATTTAAAGCTTATATATTACATTTTCAGCATGTCCAGTTCAGAGATACACCTTTTGTATGAGAACGCTTTGTTTTAAGGGAATAATCACACTCAGTAATAATTAACACAATTTAGCAGTTTGTCTAGAGTATTTACATTTATTGTGTTTCTCTAAGATAAAGCCTTTCACTGCTTTGGNACATGCAGAGCCTCAGAAGTTCAGAGGTTTACTGTGTGCCACGGGGGGAACTGGTGACAGACCCAGGAGGACTCTACTCCCCATCAGTCTGTGTAACCAGACCTCACCTCTTCTCTACTTCCCTGTGCTAGAGGGCAGGAACTAACTCCACTGAGTCAACTGAAATCTGCTAGGAAAGTACTGGTATGTCAGAACATAGATGTGGTTTCATAGTCACGATTTAAAGCTTATATATTACATTTTCAGCATGTCCAGTTCAGAGATACACCACACTTTGTTTTAAGGGAATAATCACACTCAGTAATAATTAACACAATTTAGCAGTTTGGCTAGAGTATTTACATTTATTGTGTTTCTCTAAGATAAAGCCTTTCACTGCTTTGGGTACTCAGTGAGATTTAAAATAACAGACATGGCCAGTAAGGCTCTCAGCCTTTTGGCAGTGCTCTTAGTTGGCAGAGCTGCACACAAAATGGATGATGAACAGGTATGGGTCTCAAAATAGTGCTCAAACTATTTATGCAAGGTCAGCAGACATAGAAATGGAAAGAAAGAAGCTTCTTCAGCAGCAGCTAGTGCAGAGACACCTGGGAAAATTCCCACATAATAACGTAGAGGTATTCTTATTAATGACTTACACACATCACATACATCACACGCAAGAATAACTGACCTACACATTATTAGGATCATAAAGCTCCTTTTCTAGCTATTTACTCATTCTGATTTATTTTGAAAAGACCCTTTCACATCACTGCAAAATTTTATCTGCTTGCAGGATTTCCCCAGAGTAGAGTTTACTATTTGGCATCCATGGGGAAGAGACTAAATGATAAATGGATGTAAAAATACTACGGGCTGTGTTAGAATTGCCACATTCTCTCAGGTAAATACAAGTTTTGAATGTAAGAGGTTCATCTGAAAGGGACTCAGCAATGGTAATGAATTGAGATACCCGTGACAAAGTGACTCTGAATAGAAAGATTTGGCTGTGGAAATTACACAACTCTCAGTCTTGATCTCTGGGTGCAAAATTCCATGTGGCAAAAAGCCAGAGTAAATGTTACAGTAGTATACAGAGATATAGGGTCCATAAAGGCTGGGAGACGTGTTCCGTACACCGGGAACTGTAATAAATCACTAACACTTGTCCCTGGATCAGATAACCCAAGCTTTTTGGGCTTTTAATGAGCACCGACCAAAATAAGACTGAGTTTTATCCACCACCTTTAGCTGATGTTGTCAGCTATCATGAGTACCACAAATGCCAGGTATGACATTCGCAGATTAAGATTAATTTATAGCAAAATGGCAGTCAAGCAAAAAATGTGGGTTTTTTCATTTAAATACAAGTTTTGACAAATACTGCTAAAGCCAGTGGAAAACACGATGAAATACTGCACTGAGTTGCCAAGGTAGGCTTCCACCAGATGAATGGTGACAGCTTTCTGTGGCAGTGGAGGAAGGGATGGCAAAAATATGGATTTTTTGGATGTGGGAATTGCAGTGGATCTATAAATACAAATATCACCTGGGAAAATAATTTATTATGATGAAGAGAATTAAAAATTACAAAAAGTCTGCAAGGCTGACAAAGAAACAGTTGATTTTTTTATCAGTGATTGATGTTATTCAAGGGGCATCATACTTAGATGAAGTTGACTACTTTACTTCAAGACAAAACTGTCATCATATAAACAAGGCTTTTGGAAGAAAATTGGCAAACAAACTGTTCAGTTGCACATTCAAATCCAAGCACTGAACATATATTTTGGACGTGGCTCAAGAAGATCACATGAGAGACAACAAGCAGCAAATCAGCCATAAAAGACTCAAAGCCGTGACACCATTTGGGACACTGTTGTTGTCACTGGATGATGGCATTTGGCATTCAGGCAGGAGAACAGGAACACAGCCTGCAGCAGCACTCCCATAGCTCCACTACAGAGTCCCTAGTCCCTGTATTGGTGGATACACTCATTTACTTTTATCATCACAGGAGGAGACTCACACTTCTTGCAGAATGCATAAATGAGCATTACGGCGACTAAAAAGGTTCTGTTCACAGAACAATGATTTGAAATTTGCTAAGTTTCCACTTGAGCAGGCAAAAGCTGGACGAGACATTTACTTCCTGTATTTAGTAAGATAAGAGGTATGGCTCGACAGAACAGACTGTTTTTATTACTGCATTTGACAGATTTAATTTTAACAGCTTTTATAGTCTTTGTTCTTTTATCTCAAGTCAATGTTAGATATCCACCACAGTACTCATGGGAAGTGTCTTAATAGGGAGAAAAAGAGGTTATTTTCACACTAAGTCAGTTTTAGTTGGGGCTTTTTTCTTATGAATTTAACAAAATAACTTAGAAAATTATAAAAAATAAAATCCCTCTTCTTCCCACAGAACTGGTTTCCAGGATCAGGGCAGGAGTTGCCATCTTTCTTTAGTATGAGTTTCTTAGGGACAGACTTGCATGGGATACACAGCCTGCACTGAGTGGTTCCACCTCTGGTGAATCCCTCTGGATTTTTTTGTGTGAAGCCAAAAAAGGCATGCAAACTGGGCACCTGTTTTTCAAGCTTGCACTTGGAGGGTCCATTATTAGCAAGCATCACAGCTCTGTAGGAAGCCTTTGGAAGCCAGAGGCCTTTGTATGCTTACAGCTATGAAACTTCAGGAAAGCCAAGAAGAAAATTCTCCCAGAGAAATTATTTGACTGTGAGTGCCACTAGAAAAGTCAATGCCTGCTAGCCAGCTGAGAGCTATTACTTGAACAGAAGCAGAGTTACCGCATTTACTGTGGGCAGAGGGAAGGAACAGAACAAGGAGGAGCAGCTCTGCTTTGCTCTGCCGTGACTTCTGCTCAGAGTATGAGAATGCCAACACGAGCGTGTGTGCAGTGTACACACCCTGCTCACGGGCAGGGCCTGGGGGTGGGAGCCAAGGCCAGCTCCTCTGAGGAGCCCTGAGCATGGGGCAGGTAATGCCCAGGCTGTTGTGACTGCTTCTATTAATGGTGCATTTGAAAGGCGACAAAGGCAGGCCTTTGATTGAACTGCAGGCACATGCGCTCTCCGTGTGCTGCTATCAACAGCTGACATGTTTTTTGTTATATTCTCACGGAGCAACACGGACTGACATGCTGCTGCATATCCTCATGGAAATTGCTCAGCAGTGCTCTGCGTGGCTGAGCCACTGCTCGGCACACGGGGAGGGGATTTCAGCAGGTCACAGGAAATGCCTGGCAGAGCCTGCGTGTCACAGAGAGCTGCGAGCTGAAACACGCTGAGAAAGCCACGCTAGCACACAAACGGGTCTGGCTACGTTATCAGACAAGTGCCATGGTTAATGCTCCTGACGTTATGGTGTACTAAAGCCTGCTGCTGGGGTCACTGCCAGTGACAGAAACATCTAGGACCCTCTGAAACAGGGAATTACAGATCTGAGTTGCATGCTGTGCTAGTGACAAGGACCAAATGTCGATGAGAAGATCAAATTATCACCTGGCCTCATTTTAGCTGCGATTCTGAAGTTGATTTCAAGGATCTGGGAGTGAGAAATTAGCATGCTAATGTTTGGAACTACTGAAAAGTTTGTTTACCTGAATTTCACTTCATCTGAATTCTGTCCACAGAATAAAAACTAATTTTTTATTGCATCATCTACCTTACACACAAACCACCCCATGAGCTCGTTGTTAGGTAGCTTCAGGTGTGTTTTTACCTGGAGATTTTTGTAGTGAACAGTACTCCTGCAGTGACTTGTCTTTGCTGTCTCTTCGTTTGTGTAGAAGAGTCCACAGAGCTTGCAGTAAAACCCAGTTCTAGGCACCACAAATTCCACACCTGTTGAGAAATTCTGAATTACATTAAAATGTCAGTTGAAATCCTACCCCTCCCACAATAAACTTGTTTTCAAAGAATAAATGTGCTATTTAGTTAAATATAAGGAATAGGAAGACTGAATCCTGGATTCACTTATCTGATTTCCCCAATTTTGCAATATGGAGCTGCACTTTAAAATCCTGTGCATTGAAAAAACACCTTCTCTCTTCTCTCTTAGATATACATAGTTTAAAAATCTATCTTCTCATAACATTAACTGGAAACTTCAGTCTGTAACCTCAACGGCTAGAAAAGCAGTAATACTTTTTAGCAGTAAATTCATGTTTAAGTTATACAGATTGCTTTTGAGGATGTACTTCTTCCAGGCGTTTTGCTCATAATCAGTATTTACACAGCAAAGCCAATACTTTTGCTTATACTCTTACGTCAAAGACTTTTAAATTACTAAGTATTTTTTCATATGTATTTCATATATAGTCCAAGGGAACTTATTTCATCTCATCAGCTGCCTTTTGCCATTCATTCAGAATGAATTAGCAATGATCTATAATCAAAAGTCTGTTTCTTTCAACAGCTACCCGTCTGTCATATACCCTGTTCCTTCTCTTCTCACATCTGTTCTGAAAAATAAATATAGCAAGTAGCCTTAAAGTGACATCTTGTTGTAAGTCCTGGGTATTGCAGTGGGCAGCCCAACGTACCCAGGGGAATGCTGAGCTCGGTGAAGACGTCCTCTTGTTCCCAGCCTGGTGCAGAGGGCCTTTGTTTGGACTCTACCTCCGGGTATTCCAGAGATCTCATTTCCAAGTACCTAGAATTTGCTTAACAAATGAATAAATGTATTGAATAAAAACAGTTTATTAAAGAGACGTTTGTAAACTTCTTGGGAACACTTTCTGGGTGGATCTATAAATGAAGTAAAATAAGGAAAAAAATGTTTTTCCATTTAATAAGAGGCCTGTTTAGTGCAACTCCAACAGCTGTACTATGGTGTGCAGTCACGCTGATTTCTCTCAGTAGACCATTTTTCTGTTTCTAATTTAATGTTATGTTTGGAGAGGTTTTTTGTATTTTAATCTCTAAATAGAGCTATAACATTACACACCTCTGGCAGAAGCACAGCCTGACTGCAGCTTTGTAACCACGTATGTTACTGCATGACCTGTGGTGCAGCTGGGCTGAAACAGGGGCTGCTGAGATAGTGAGGGCAGCAGGACCCGATGAGAACAATTCCCCAAACCTGCCTTTTGTAGGATTCCTGCAGCATTATTGGCATCTTCTTCCTGGAGCCACTCTTCTCCCATCCTCACCTCTCCAAGGGACAGTTCCTGCTTTATGGCTCCAAGGCACTAAAAGATTTTGGTTTCTGAATAGTAGGGATGGGATGGTTGGTCCCTGCTGACTGACATTAATGGACACAGCAGGAGACCCAAGATGTGGAAAAACTGGATTGATTTGCTGAGGCAGATACAGCCAGTCCAAAGAAGAAATGCTCTCCCTTCCCATGATTTCTATCATATGAATTACTTTTATTTAAAAATAGAGAAATTTGCTATCACAGAGCTACAGAATTACAGATAAACTGGTCTGATTCCTCTTCTGCATCAAAGAACTAGCTCACTTACTCTGACAAAATTTCTACTGCATTGCAAATTTCACCTAGATAAGGGATATATTTTCTTATAAAACAAACATGTTTTGCCCAAACCAAACCCTTCCTGTCTTTCAAGTCTGTAGTTCAAAGATCTGCAGTTTCTGGCTATGAGAATGAATTTTTCTTCACTGTTTTAAACATGCCTATTGCATGATTTAAAAGAAAATAATGTAAAAGCCTAACTGGTTGGCTTTTAAATTAACTTTAAGCCTACCCCAGGATTCCAACACTGCAGCACAGAACCTGGAAAACGCCCAGTAAGCTGGTAAGCTTTTCTTAAGACACCCAGGGCCTTTGCAGCAACTGAAGTCTCACTTAAGTTGATTTCTGTGCTTCTGAACTGGCAGCTGCATTGGTAGAGGGCCTAGATCCCAGATAACAAGTCCATATCAGAAACCTGGGAAGCATGAGAGGCCCTGGAGCTTCCAGGCTCCCTGCTGACAAGCTGGAAGCTGAGATGCTGGAAACACTAGTAAATATGCTCTTGAGACACCCAACTCTTTCATCAGCTGGCTGCGCAGGAAGCCCAGGAGAGCCAACTTTGCCATGCCCGGTCCCATGGAAATGTTATCTCCAAATATGCAAAGTCTGGCAAGGTGTCTTCAGGCTAATCAGGCAAGTATTAAAAACCAATGAGTTTCAAATCTGTCTTGGAGGAAGAAGTTAGCTCACAATCAGATGTTCACATGAAATGTTTCCAGCATTGCACCCTCAAAAACCTTCCATCAGCTTCTTTTCATGAGCCCTTGTCCATCACATGGGCTCCAGCAGCAATTTAAAAAGAGCATTTCTGACCAACATACTCAATGTTGTTTTTCACTTTATCTCATTATGCGCAGTCAATTCACTCAAGTATCATTTGACAAAGAACTGAACTGACTTTCAGACCCTCAAGATCCCTCTTTTCCTCATAGTTAAAATGTAAATAGGTAGCTACGATTACATTTATTGACATTACCTCACAGCACATCCTATCAGTTATATTAAAGGCAGCATGCAGTAGATAACAGGACATGATAAGGCAAGTCCTGGCAAAAGGCATGTATTTGCATGAACAGGGACTGAGAAGTAACAATCTATGCATGATATCCATGTTAATGATGCTTCAGTACAGTGTGTAAGAATACCCACCTTGTCCAGGAGCCAGCCAGACATTACAGATACTTTTCTGTTGACCTTCAGAGACTGTCAATCATTTCATTGACAATTCAAAATAAATTTAGCAAGGCACTGAAAGACTTCAGCTAAACTCATTTGAACCTTGACATGACAATTATAGCAGCTTATGCCTTTCAGAAAGCTTGCAAGCTGCTTATCATATTTCCTTTACACTATTCATCTAAGAGGCTCTAATGGTTTAGCTTGGCCAAAGGCACTGGGGTTCTTTTACTGAGCTGCTCCAAGGACAAGCCTTGATACTATTAACAACACTTATTCTCATTAGCAATAAATTTCAGTCTACCCTCAGAGAAAACATGCAAGGCTCTCTGCAAGCTGAAGGGAAAAAAAGCAGTAGTTACCCTTGGCCTCTGAACACTCTTGGCTTCCATGTCTTGTTTCTTCACTAGTGTTTTTAATGAGCATTTCCATAACTTCTCTGCTCTCAGATCCTTGTGATCCCATCTGTTTGTAATCATCTATAAATGTATCAGGGAGCTGAAGAGTCTCTTCTTTCAGATGAACAGAAGGTATATGGCGATCTTCAGGCTCTAAACGAGTGTCAGAGCTCTTATCAATTTTTCCTTCCTTCTGCTGGCAATCAGACTCCTTAGCAGATTGGTCTTCTTTCAATTCCTCTGGCTTCTGTTCAGGGTCCAGATTTAGGCTTGATGCTTCAGTTACAGCATCATCATTATCATTATCATCATCCTCATCATCTTCCTGACAGCAACTAGAAGCTGCACTGCCCTTTGCTGTTCTGAAATTTGTTTCTAAAGCTTTATGGGCAAATTTGTCTTCACTCCTTAATAAATGGCTGTGATCGTTTTTCAGTTCTAACACGGTTGACAGACAGGGACACATTTCTGAAGCAGCTTTATTTTTCTGATCAACTGGGACTATTTCTTCAAGCTCAGTTATATCAGGCTCCATAATTAAATCATCTTCTCCCACTTCATCTACTGTCACTAATTCCTCCATGTTAGCAGGATACCAGGTCTCACCTTCTATTTCACTTCCACTCTCCCAGTCTCGGTCCTGTCACAAAGATGTAAAACATTTGAGAGATTGGTGATTATAGATCATCACTGTCAAAAACCGGGCCTTGAAACCAGGAAGAACCTTGATATGGCCATGCCTAACTCCTGTCATGTTTTAGCTTCAAAGAGTGATATGCCTTGGTGTTGTGATTTTAAACCTTATGCACAAGGACAAGAAATCTCTATTGACTTATCACATAAACTTCCCTTTGTGAAGATTCTGTAACTGCCTTGGGGATTACAGTCTCTCCAGTCCCCTGCTCCTCGCTTTTCTGTAAGCAGTAGAACAAGGCACTGTGTGTTACACTTTGTTATGCAATTGATGCTACTATGTGATCCCCTTCCTCTGCCTCCATCTCAGTGCAACGAAAATACACTGAACCCCAGTCAAGCCACTGTGGCTTTCACTTTGCTGGACCAGGTCCTTTAAATTCATATGGTGACTGAGAAAACATGGCTTCCTTCTGCAGTCATTTCCTTCCACCAGCAAGGTCCCTCTGCCAGGGACTGTGCTGGTAGCCACTGGTCTAAACCTTAGGACAAAGAAGGTTTCTGGTTTACAGTTATACTCCAAGGTACATATTCTGAAATACCTCATATACGCAGTTACAGACTTACAGGACGCAGGCACTAATACTGGACTTCAGAAGTCTTAGAATTAAAAGGTATATCTTACTCTTAAGACAGACTTGCGTCTTAGATTTCAACTTCCAGACTCCTTGTGTACACATAATCTATTAATAATCTCTATTCTCCTCCTGTTTGGCCATTCCCACACTTCCCCTCCTAGAATCCTAAAACAGCATGAAAACTCTGTGAGTTGGCACTGCTCTTGCCAGGAGATCAGTTTTCTGCAGCAACAGATATCAATATCTTCCATATCTGATCAACCCATGACCCTACAGATATGAAGCTGGAGGAATTCCAGGGACATTGCTCTCCCCAACTGAAATGCAGCAGTAGGGGTGCTGTAAAGGCATTATTTAATTAAAACCAGAAACAATCAGGAGACTGCTATCTATAGTTCATAAGGCCAATGTTCTAAAAAGTATTCATCATAGTCCCCTCTTTCTCCACCAACTGACCACATCTCCTATTTTTGGGCACGGTTTGCTAAGTTACCCAGTTCACTTGGGCATACATTCCTTACAGCTGCCACTGCCAAGCACTATGTGAAGCAATGTACATGGGCAAAGAGTAATTAAAAAAAGAGTTATGGAGACTTCAGGAAAAGCTGTCCCTTAAAGCAGAGGTCAAGATAAGGCAAGTTAATTTAGACAACCCCCTTCTCCAAACCTTTTATGTGTTTTTTTCATGAGGGGTTAATATTTCATTTGGGACAATGTGTTACCAGACCTGGGGTTTCAATCATTTTCTCAAAGAAGCTACAACAACAATATGTCACCAACCTTCTCTTTCCTCGTGTTTTCCAGAATCTCTCCAGATTCTTTTCCTTGTTTATTATCTGAAGGTGAGCTCTTCTCTGGAACTTGCTCCTCTTTTTCAAGCTAAAATAAATACATATACATGTATAGCAACACACAGTGGTGCTCTAGTATGTTTCTATTCTGGGTTTAGAGAAGCAAAGTCACTCACAAGGTCACATTCTTTATTTCTAAAGTTTATGCAAGTCAACTAGGCTGTGGGAAAAGACCCAACAATAAATTCCATTAGCAGAGCTGCACAAGTAAGAACTACAAAAAAGAATTTTAAACAAAATTAGAGGTGTAATTTATATCACAGAATTGGCTAAAAGACAGGTGGGGGAGAATGTCAATTCATTACAATTTCCAGCCTCCACTCCTCTGTTCTCTACCCACATTTGTTGTGTTGGCTCAGATGTGGTAAGGAGAGCAGCAGTGTTAAAACTCTGCAGAAGACCTCAACTGTTTTGTTTATTGATGTAGGATCAGTTGAAAATGGAATTGCTTGCACAGTTCATACTTTGGAAGAACAAAACCACAGTATTACCTGGTCTTTAGTAAAAGAGGGACAAAGCAAAAGTGAGTTCAAGACTTACAAAACTATTTCTTCCTTTTAAAATAAATTACTAGCAGTAGTCCCCAGAGAGGTATGTCTTTAGCAAAGCCACTGTAAAATAACTTGGAAAACATGCAGAGGAGTGTGATTTAGGATGCTGTCTGACATTTCTCTCTGACATCTCCCAAAGGAGATGGTTATACATCGTAGTGAAATACTAGCCAAAGGAGAAAGATGACAGAAGATGGTACAAACAGGCATATCTGTGGCATGAGGCAGTGCTGCTGCTGGTTACAGGCTAGTGAGTTACAAATCTAGGAAATTCCACCACTTAGCCCCACATGAGAAGAATGAATGCAAGGTCGACTGGAAACAACCGACAATGGCCCTGGCAGCACAGGCAGCTCTGCAGTCTCCTGTGCCAACAGCCCCGGGGGTGGATGGCAGCAGCTACCCCTGGGGGACTCCAGGGGCGGCAGGGTGGCCAAGAGCCAGTAACCAGATCCCCAAGGGGTGGGGTATGACTATGGGCTGTACTGAGACTGAGCAAATGAGGCATCTGGATGCATTCCCCCTCCTAATCAAACCCACAAACACTGCCACTTTACCACTGGAAGTATTTCTCCAGAGATTGCGTAATTTTATAGGTGAGCTGATTCAGTGGTTCTTGCCATGGGAAGAGATTTCTGCCAGTACATTGAAGGGAGTGGTGTGAATTATCCCTGCCATAGCTGAGGGTAGGGACACATGATTAATAGAAACAATTGCTCTGTTGAGTCCAGAAAGAAATGTTCCTCATTAAAAGTTCATCCCCCATGTTAATAGTATAGCAACCACTTCCCTGTAAAAATACTGTGCATCTCTGTAAAGTATCACTTAATTCCCAAATAACTCAATCCTCCTCGCTGGCAGTGGAAGGAGGTGATGGATGCAGAAAGAGCAGCTATGGGGCATTCTGCACAGTTAGCAGGAGGACAATTGCCTCTTCACACACAACCTGCATGCAAATAGCAAACTGTCACTTGGTTTTGTTTTCAGCTGTCTGTCCCCATCCCCTCACTTGTTACCCGAAGGTTCTGTGCTAGACATAGAATGATAATGTCCACATACCCAGCACCACAACAGTGTCACAGATCTGCATGGTCTGGGCAAAAACGCTGACAAGATGACCTCCCAAGACCTCTGCCACGACTACATTCCCTGATTTTATCATGGAAAAACATTACATATTGCTGGCATCACACCCACAACAAATGCTCTAAGATATTTCAGAAAACATATTACTTCAGCATTTACACTTCTCATATATACTTTTAGATCTCTATTTACCTCGTTCTCAGGAGGTTTGGTTTCCTTCACATCACTGCCTTCAGCAGTAGCATCTTCTTGGTCTTTTTCAGCTTTCTTCACCTTACTCTTATCACTTTGTTTTTGCCTGGAGCCCTCAGATGCTTTGCTGTGCTTCTGTTCAGCTGCCTCCTCCCTGGCAGTGTCCTCGCTGTAAGAATGCCTGCGTTCCCTTAACTTTGCCTCTTCCTTTCTCTTAGATCTCCCAGGTAAATCCTGCAGCTGCCTCTGAAACTTGTCAGATTTTGACTTAGAGGATTTTCGGTAATAGTCATCTTCCCTGTTCTTGTAGCCAGATAAAGGGTGAAGGGACCCAGGGGAACCAGTCCTTAAGTATTTTTCTCGGTGCCCTCTGCCTCCTTCAAGCCGTTCATCCAAATCAAACTTGTCCAGTTGTCGGGAATAATGTTTCCTCTCGTGTACCCACGTGTCAGTCCTGTCCCTCTTCTCATCCCCATTCTCTCGCCATTCTCTGCTATCTCTTTCCTCTTCCCGTCGAGAATAGGGGGACTGTTCCCATGCCTCTCTCCCATTCCCCCAGTCGGTCCTGCTGGTCCCCAGCGGGCTGTGTGGTGAACTGCACGAAGTGAAGCTGGGGGTGTGCGACCGAGGTGACAGTGAGCGGCTTATGGGGCTGCGGGAGCGGGGCCTCTCAGTGCCATACCTGCTGCGGGGGAAAAGGCAGCTGTAACTGGCTGACCCACTGTTGTCTACCAATTCTTGTACACTGGAAGCTCATGGGGACTGCCCTGGGGACTGAGAACCTGAGACCCCAGGCCTTTCACAGACATGCATTGCACAGCTGCAAACAGTGAACAGGAGAAAAGGCAGTGTCATAGCCACAGAGCTTAACTAAATTCCCACAGAACTGTCAAGAATATATTCATTCATTCTTAAAAGCATCTCACAGGGGTTTAGCATTAAAAGCTTGTAATATGTTAATACCTTTACAATGACCCTAATGTATGTACCCTTAATACTCACTCAGCTAGGGCATCTCTGACACAAAAGTGACAAAGGCCACCTGCTTAAAAGAGATGTTTTAGGACTGTGATTCCTCTCCAATTTTGCTGAAAGTTCCAGAAGTCAAAGAGACCAGAAATCTACCCAAATACATTTTAATCTGAACTGCCTCCTTCCCACTTGGTCTCAAAGCACCCCCATCCTTTATGCTTTTCACTCAACAGGGAGGAGAGTGGAACTGCTTCAATTTTGTACTCTTCACATGCCAGACATATTTTCTGAGACATAATCGGTAGGAAAGAGTTATTTTTATAACATGCAGTTTCAATCAGATCTCATTATACAGGTCCTGTATCTACTATTGAACTAGATAAAGATATATACTATTTTATAAGTGAAATCCGAATTAGGAAAGCCAATTAAATAAGAGAGGGAAGCACACAGATAATGCTTCTTCTACCTGTAGGTTTACAGACTTCCAATTCCAAACTATGGAGAAACTTTACCTGTCCACTTCACGCAGCAGGTCCCTCTCCCTCTGTGAGTGGATGTCCTGGATTATAGCAGCCACGTTCTTACCTGGTTTCTAATAGAAATAAAGACACTGTTTAGCGTGCTGCTCTACTCTCCAAGCTGATACAGGTGATTTGTCCTTCAAGAAACAGTATCCATGCTTCATTCATTGATACTCTATAACTAGAAATATTTAGTTTCAGTGTTGTGGTTACACTCTTTTGCAGTTGGCTTCTCAACAGCACGATCAAAGCAGTAAAATGATACAAACGGAAAATTTGCTCCATTACGTTGTAGCACTCTCTCCTCATACTTGGCTGCTCTAACAGGCTTTGAAAACTAGCTTGTTTTCAAACCTTGTTACACAATCACTACAGAGCATTTTCTAGGAACTGGATCTGAGAGGAAACAAAACAGACAATTTTTCTGATACAGAATCAAATATGTATAGCAGCCTATCTTTGATCCTCTAGGTATGAACTGCCTTCTCTTGATCTCAAGAGTTACTCATTCTGGAGTACGGCTCTAAAGGACTATGTTTAGACAAGGAGAGCTTCAGACAAGCTAAGTGCAAGATGTGTACCGGGGTGTTGATTACTCCTGCGTAGGATGCACTACACAGGCTGGAGTGCTCGCAATTCCTCAAACACTTGGAGCACACACAGATCAGCAACATAATCATGCCCTTTTTAACGGGATACAGCTCATGTATATTTCCCTCTTTGTACTTTTATTTGCTTTCCTTCTTGTGCAAAGCAAAATAATTCCATGACCTGAAAAACTGCCATTGGAAAAGCAGAAAAATCTTTCTGGAATCTAGGCAAACTATCATACTCCCCTGGGTAACTCCTGCCTCTCTGTCAAGATGCACAATCTCCACCACCTAACATCTGAACCCCTCACTGTACTACATTAGGAAAGACTGCCCTGATTTACCAACTTTTGGCAACTCCTTTAAGTCTCCTTAAACTATTATACACATACAGGAGAGAAAGAGGCTTTTCCAAAGGTCAAACCAAACCATCTGAGTTCCTTACTTTTTTTCCTCAAGGCTCATAAAAGGACCCTTAACATTAAATTGGAACATTACAGAGCTGTTCTATAAAATAACTTTGTGCTGTGTTAGGTAATACAATATGGAGCTTTTAAGCTCTGAATTGCCAGTTCTGGTCCAAGTCACCATGAAATAAAATTACTCTCATAGCATTACATGGCAGTATATAAGCCTCTGTAAATAGTTTCACAAGACATCTTTGGACATCACTCAAGTGTCCACAACAGAAGAGTCACACACTCTACGGAAAGTCTAAAGAATATTGCTCTGGTTTGACTCTATGTTAAAAGAAAAAAAATCTTGCTTTGTAACTTCGGTCATTCACAAGAAATAAAAATAAATCAGCATGCTGCTGTTTAGTCCTGTTACCACAGCTCGGTGACAAGATTGTGCTATGGCTCAAGCATGGAAGCAGTGAAAAAAGCACTGTCGTGGGCTTAATGCCTGACTAAAAGGACAGCACCATCTTATTTTTTGCTGACATGTTGTATTTTACACATGGCTGTGTTTTAGACCTTTGTTAGACCAAGCAATGTAAGGGAGCCTGCTCACAAGGAAGCTCAGAAGGGATTTTTGAAATAATGGTATGAGAGGATCAGAGAAAATGGGGTCTCTTCCAAAAGTTACGATTTAGATTAAGAGCAAGCAGCTAAGTGTAAAAGATCAATAATATACATTCATTAATTTATCTTTACTTCTTTTTCCATAATATTAAAGCATTAATTAGAAATCAGTAATCAGCAAGAATTTTTTTAAGATGTATTCTCCAGATGTGCCATGGAAACTCACATAATTTGATCAGGAATGACCATCTTACCTTCAACTGCAATTCCTTGTATCTTTTAGACATCCTAATAAGTAACTTGTCATCATTTATCATAGCAGGTTTTTCTTTGTAGTACTGTACCATGGCTTGGGCTGCTTCACTGTAAGCCATTTCCAGAAAGGCCTAGCACAAATGGAGGGAAGTTTACAATCTATTACGTAATTAAAAATACAAAGTAGAAGAGAGAAAAGGCAGCATAATAAATTTTCTCTGGATTCTTCTCAAGCAAAATGTCTTTATAGTACAAAACTGGGTAGCTTTCCAGGCCTGAAGCTGAAATGGTAACACTCAGTCCATTTCTCAGTCTTTTTTTAACTGCAAATAATGGTTTCAAATCACATATTAAAGCCAATATGTGACCTTAGAAGATGGTTTAGTTAAAAACTAAGTGACTAGTATCTAATCTTTCTTGACTGGCAGTGTTCAAGGCCAGGCTGGATGGGGCTTTGAGCAATCTGTTCTAGTGCAAGGTGTCCCTGCCCATGGCAGGGGGTTAGAACTAGATGGTCTTTAAGGTCCCTTCCAACCCAAACCATTCTATGATTCTGTGCTTTTTAAACATTACAATCTCAAACACTGTCCACTGGCATGGATTCTACAGCCATCCATTTTGTCTGCTGCAGGAATGTGAGAGAAGATATTCTACTCTTACCAGTTTACACCAGTCGTACTCTTAAGATACTTAGGGTAGACTTAAGCTACGATAAAGAACAAGAGAAGTCTGAAAGTAACCCTAACAAATGGCTGAGAGAAGGCAGCCAAGTAACTCACTTTAAAAAAATATTAGCAAAAGTACAGCTTTAAAACACTTTTTCATTGAGATTTCTGGGATTTTTAAACAAGAACTTGTTTAGACATGGTCATGTTTACATCCTCATCTAATTCAGTGACCATCAATTTTTTTTTTTACTTTCAGAGCAGGCTTTATATATTTAAGTTTCTAATACTAAATAAGAGGTTTTCCCCAAAGACTCTGTCTTCACGTCTATATGTCATCATATCTTTATGTCTTTATGCCAACAGTCAACACTGGTAACCCCAAATGTACAGTACCTGATTAGTAGATTTCATGAGGATATAGTTGGTGACCTTTCCAAATGGGAGGCCCAGGTTAATGACATCATTCTCTGTGCAGCTTCCCTCAGGGAGGTTGCAAATGTGAACAACTCGACCCAGCGTAGATTTCCTCTGGGCAAACTGGGAAAAAAAACCAAACTCAAACCAATGTTTTTATCTTAGATATTCTATACACTAGATAACATGTTACATTTCTGCAAAAAATGAAGTGCTCTGCTCTGCATACCTGTTATTAAGAAAAAAATATTCTTTAAAAACTTGCATTTTAACATCTTGATTTAGAAGTACAAATGGAAAGGGAAATGTTTAGCTGCAGTGCAGGTTGCAATGGAGTCTCCATCCCTGGACTTTGCAAAGTCCAGAGAGGATTTCTAGAAGGGAGACTGTCCTTTAAACAGGATAAGTAAACGATATTTCTGCAAAAACTAACTGCTCACTGCAGTCCTTGCTGAGTTTATGGATATTAGAAATCAGTTTAGGTGACTACACATGGGTGTTCAGGATAGCAGGGACTGAATTTAAATCCTTCTTTGTGGAACAGACGGGGCCAGGGTAAAAGTGATCCCACTCCACTTGTGAGAGGACACACAGCTGTACCTGGGGTTAGAAAACCTGCTGCTTTCCCCTCTCACTGCAACAACACACAGGAGGAGGGACTCCCCTCCAGGGGCACAGTGAGCACTGGACATGCAGAGAGGCAGAGCTCCTGAACTGGGCTGGCACAGAGCACTGGAGAGGTCATCACTTCCCAAGGGTGGAAGGCTATTTTGGAGTGCTGGGGCAGCTCCGAAAGAGCCGCCCATCTCCCTGACATGGAAAGCAGGCTCTACACTCCCTGTGCAAAAGGCAGCGGGACACAGCCAGAGAAAAAGTTAGTTTACCATAGCTAGTAACAAGCAAAACATCACTCACACAGCATTAAATCTTTTCAGACTACCTCCACGTTTATGACCTGTGCATTAGGATTTTACTGAAGAAGTAACTCTACCTTCAGTTTAAATTGTGCCATTCAAGGGAAGATGCAAATCATGTAATCTTGAGGGATCAAGTTCACCAGAGCCATCACAAATGTTTGGCTTGTCAGCAAGTTCACAAGTTACAGAGCTAATGTTATCTTATTTACACCTCCATCCTGTTGCCTTCCCTCCAGACTTCACCACTTAACCATTTATGTATTTTTGCTGCATTAGGACCCTGCATTACACAGTGATCTGCTACTTAGCTCGTATCTCACAGAGCCCACCCAGGTGCATAAGGTAAGTCAAAGAAGTGCAAAAGTCCAGAATTAAGGTATTTTTTCTAGCAGAAAAATAACAAAGACCTGATCCTGAAAAAAAGATTAAGCGACTCAACTCCAATTGAACAGAAAAGGCAGTGATGTCTGCATGCATCTGGCAAGGCAGCATGTAGCACAGAACAGAAGAACACAACTACAGCTAGAGAAAAAGGAAAAGGAACCATCAAATGCAATCCCAGTGTAAGAACACCCCAGATCACCAGTCACCTTCTGTTTGTTTTGCTACATCTGTTAAAAGGTGGTAAGAGTCCATTGGACTAGACAGGCTCAGCTCTTCCCTGCCTTGGCTCCAGAGCCCATGTTCCCACACACAGCCCTCAGTACATTAAATCAAACAACTGTAAGACGTTGCCACTTCCCCGCAACTGGCAATGGCTTAAATTAAAATGCTATGCCATAAACCTGCTGTAGTTCTTGATTAAGAAGTGGTCACATACTCATGCCAGAAGTCAACAGGCTGTACCAAGCAATAATCTTGTCAGCTGATTCCAGTTAAACTGGATCCATTCATTAAATAGAGCTGTAAATCATGGCCAGAAAAGGAATATATGCCTTCCATATCTACAATCAGGAAGTTAGAGGAGCTGTTGCATGTCAGGTGTTGAATGTAATTTTCAATAAGACTCAAAGTTAACTTTCTTTGCAACCAACGTCTACCAGCAGTTACCAATGCAGCTGCATGGCTATTACAAAAAACAAATTTTTTAAAGAATTATGCACAGCAGCAAAATGCACCTCATATTATTTGCAATATTATTTCACCCATTCAATTTGGTGATTTTTTTATTACACCTGTTTTTTAAAATTTGTTGCTGTTTCTTGCTTTTCAAATTCTTTATCTCTTTCTTGAGCTTCACATGATTTTTTTCTAAAGATAGTAAGAAACTGCCAATCTCATCCCTCCAGTGCTAATGGCCCTCCACGTCCAAGTGAAGACTGGTAGCACTTGCCTTTCACAGAGGGATAGAGTTATTTGCAGATGGACAGCAGAGAGCAAGCTCTTCCAGAAATCTGAACACTTTGTTTATGATTACATGCAGGGTCAAGTGTAATCTCCTACTGCTCAGTTAAATGGCAGCAGCTTAGCTGAAAGTGAATACTACGTGCAAAGGTGTAATAAATTATAAGCCGCCTGGGTTGCCGAGTGAATGACAGCTGGCAAACTCAGTCTTAACACCTCTAATATAGCTCCCTGTTCATCCACTGAGCTTCTGAAGAAAAAAAGAATTTACAGCGTCCAGGAAAATCAAAGTTATTGTTTCTTTTATGTCTCAAAATACTGCAGGTCATTCAGAAGGAGGACTTCTTCAGGCAGCTTAAATGATAAATAGTGACAGATTCTAAAGAGAAATGACACTGGTATTAGCAGTAATTTCATTTGCTGCAAAACTGACAGACATGATGAAAAGGAACATTCCTCTGCACCCACTGCTAGTCCACCTCTGACCTTGGAGGCAGCTGTCATGAGCAGCTCTTCTCTTTGCTCGCCTGCACTCACAGTGTCTGTGACAGGCAGAAGCTGAAACCCCTTCAAATAACCTCTTGCACAGTAAAACTGCACGGTAGAAAATTGGTTGGATTACGGAAATCTGGGTGATCTTTCTGCAAGCAGTGCCTGATGTGAACTGGAGTGTCACAGGGACACAACCCAGCCTGGCTTTCCAGAGTGTCTGAGACCACATCAGGAGAGATATATACATAAAAGTTAACAAGGTGAAAACTTGAACCCCTGGATTACTGTTGCTATTCCATGAACGCCCTAACATAAGTCCTTGGTGTGTCCAGCTCTAGTTGTAGCTTTCTGATATGTGATGAGTTTCATTTTAACCCTAACAACTTTGTATTTTCATTATGAATATGGTTTGCTTTTATTTGCCTTTTTATTTTCCTTTTAAAATCTTTCTGCTTTGTCAGTGTAAGAACTCCTTTTAATGTTGGTCCTTTTTTCTGGCATTTTTGATTACAGAGCTAGGAATTCAAGTGTGCATTAGAGCAATATACCTGAGGACCTGTGTTGAATGCAGGGCAGGGACTAATAAACCTAAACCATGGAAGGCTCCATATCAAAGCAAACTGCTGAAAGGCTACCAGTGATAGCAGAGGATATAAATACTACACAAAAATAAACTAAGGAAAAGTTAGTCCAGTATAATGAACTGATCTGGGACCTCCAGGTGAGTAACAGCAAAGCTGCAGCCACTATCTTTGCCACTGTTTGCTACCTGGGAGAAGGACCTCAGAATGAGAGGGGCAGAGAGCAATTGCTACAAATAAATAACCAGAGAGATAGAAGGTTGCTTGATGGGGTCAATACTGAAGGTAACTGAAAACTAATCCAAATCTTCATTCCAAGCTGAAGCTGACCTTCGTGGCTCAAAAAGGCTCAGACAATGGGGGAAAAAACTCAATGGAAAACACACAGAAACGTATTTACCCACCTCCCCAAATAACCCTGACAAGCAAACAACTTTTAACTCTGGAAAAAAACCAAAACAAAACAAAAACTACAATCAAGTTCATATTTGGTCAAAATCAAAAGCATAAAAGAAGTGCAGGGAAATTGAAGTAAGAGAGTGAATGTTCAGATTATTGTCTAAAAGAAAGCCTTCAGGGTTTTAATTCCAGTAAGTAGAAGTGGCTTCTACAAGAATCTCAAACAGACATCAATTTGCTTAGGTACTCACTCTTACCCCTGATGGAGGAGAAGAAAATGTAGGACCTGGCTGGCCAAAGGATCTTGCCGCTGTAGCAATAAAAGAAGCGCCAACATTTGGTGGATAATCTAAATAATGGATTACACACATTTCGTTAAAATTTTGACTCATATTAATTGCATTAATGTGCTCAGTAAGCAATGCCCCATTTACATAGTAAGCAATTTCATAGTCTCTACACCAAATTAGACACTGTTTTGTTGTACTATTATTGTCTGAACAAGTTATTGTCTGAAAGAAATTGAAATTCATATTCCAAAAGGCACAGTACTGGCTTTCATTCTTTTTGTGCACAACTTCTCAAAATTTTTCCTTGGAAACTTTTATTGCATTTCATTTAAAACACACAGTTCTCCTCAGAGACTGATTTCCCTTTCAATTAAAAAACGTGTTCTTAACTATTGCACATACAACCATTCACCTTCAATACTAGACGGATTGAAAACTGCTGCATTATTTGGTGACAAATGCAATGTTCCATCTGCTGAGCTTAACATACACCGGATACCAGTGCTGGAAAAGAAAGAAAACAACTTTAGGAACATGCATGATGTGCCAAAAATGTTAAATCTTAATTGTTAGGTAGTAAATTCCCAGTGGAAAACCACTTAAGTAAGGGATGCTCTGTTAGCAACTCAGTTTGAAGAGTCACTCTAAAATAATACTTACTTATCTGAAAAAGCCATACATTTTTGGATGTGAAGACTTCCCTTAATGTGCTGATCCCAGTCCTATGTTGAAACAAAGAGACGATGAACACAGGAAAAATCCTGAGACAAATTCACAAAAGATTGTTCCTCCATTCAGTTTACCTTGTTCTAAAAACAATACTGAGATGTTGAAGATCAAACTGTGACATCAGAGTCAAGCGCACCTTCATCCAATGCATTTACGGATTCGTTATTTGAATGTTAAATTATCAGTTACTTTACAAAAGGAAAATTTCTCTATATTAGCTTTTAAATTCAGTATATTTCTAGTAATTAAGTTATTTCACTCTAGCTGAAGACCTCGTCCTGCAAGGTGCTAAGCACCCTCAACTCCTGCAATGTCCATAAACAGAGTGTTCAGTATTAGGGCAGCCAGGACAGTGCCTATTATTTCACTAGATCAGCAACATTTGTCAAAGTATATTTAGCTATTTACATTTCTATGATCCAATTGAGGCAGTGCATTAAACACAAACAAACCCCCAAACTCACTGCAATGGCATTCCCCCTGCCCTTTTTAAGTGTTTAATGAAAAAAAGAAACGCCCAGCATGCCCTAGACAAGGGCTACATCAGCTCAGCCCTGCATGCTGCAGTAACCAAAGTAAAACCTTTTGCAAGTAGTTGCTAAAAGAGTAAAAGGTAAACATGAAAGCAAATATATTCAAATAGCCCAAATCCTCAGGGTGTGTAGGGACCAGCTACTATCTAATTTGCTGGCCATTTTCCTTCCTACGTACACGCTGTTATAATTTTATTGTCAGGCCACCATCAGCATGAGAACACATGCCTTTGTGGTTAGGTGCTGGTCCTGTGATGTGACAGAAAAGGTCACAAGGACTTGTTGTGCAGGGCTCACCAGGAGGCCAGAACAACCATGGATGGCTCTGGGGCTCAGAGGGCCACTTAAGTGGCCTTCTCCAGACCTGATCTATATAACGAGACCTACAACACACTGCCTGGGAAACTGGGAAGCTGTTTCTTGAGGGTGAGATTGAATTTGGAGCTCCCTTGGCAGTATGAACAGAGAAGTGAGATAGAGCACAGTTTGTACCATGGGCTAAGCAGCTTCTTGCTTCCAGGTCAAAGTCCCTGGGGACCTTGGGCCCTAAATTTTCCCTTGAGGCATAAGGAGGAAAAAACAGAGGACTACAGAGGAATAGTTAAAATAATTTTATCCAAAAAATGCTCTGGTTTGTTTAAGCAAGCTGCTTCCATGAGGCTGTTGGGGGAAGCCTTTGGGATCAGAAAGGGAGAAGCAGATGGAACTACAGACATGGGGTTGCAACACTGGCTTGAGTATTGGGAAATCAGCTTCAAGCTCCTCCCCGCCTCGCTCCAGGCCCACGAGGTGAGCTAAGACCTCGGCTCATACCTCACGTTTCTCACATCAGTGCGGTAATCTCACCATCTTTCATGGCAAGATGTGGAACAAAACTGCATCTCGAAGCCCCAGTAACTGCCATAAAACAGATGTAATAAACCCTTAGCAAAACTATGGCCCTTTGCTTCTGCTTCTCTCAGGGCACCTCTGTGGTGATGGACACTGGCGGTGAGGGGCGATAGGAGCTGGTGGCCAGATCAGTCACCTGACAGCCTGTTCCAGGGTCTGAATCGTGCCCAGGGACGCCCTCAAACCACTCACCTTCAGATCGAAGATCTTCTTGTCGCACAGGGTGCAGACGTGGGGGAAGTGGAGAGGGGCCACGCCGCGGAGGTCGCCCAGCTGGTGCGGCGGCAGGGAGCGGGTGGGCAGATCGGGCGTGCCGCCACTGCGCTCCTCCTTCTGCCTCATGCGAGGGCTGCCGAAGCTCTGCGTGCTGTGGTTGAGGCGGCCGAAGGCAGGGGGGGCGGCCGTGCTGAACTTTGTGTCAGGTGTCGGCTCTTCGGGGTTGTACAGCTCGTTTCTTATTTCATACTGCTGCTGACTCGCTGACGGCCACAGGCTGTCGCCGGGCATGAGGTCAGGCTTGTTTTGGCTGGGGAAATTAGGGATATTTTCCCACTGGTTGCTTGTACTGCTGCCATGCAAGACGGGGCCGGGATCTCCTTTCGGATGGGAGCCCGTGTGTGGGTCGCCGGGGAAGGCCCGTGCTGCCCCATGCTGCGCCACCGCCCCGTAGGACTCCTTGGGAAATGCTGCTGCCGCCTCGTGCTGCAGCTGGCCAGGAGCCCCGAAGTGACCCTCATAGCGCGGCCCTGCTGCTGAGGTGGCAGTGTGGGTGCCACCAGCGAGGAAGCCGTGCTGGCTGGACTGTTCCGCCTCCGAGGCGAACGCCTGCGAGGTGGCAGTGACGGCGTTTTGCTTGCTGTACTCATAAAAGCCCCCTGCAGCAGTAGATGTGGAAACACCTGCCTTGTTGAGACCTACCACCACGGGTTGCTGGCCGGAGGTCGGAGCCATGACACTTCCGAAGGGATTCATGACAATCGCACTGGGGGCCTGGGCCTGGACGGCTCCCAGACCTCCCCCCGGGGCAGCTAAGGCCGGGCTCTGGGCAGGAAAGGCAATGCCACCAGAAGGGAACCTCGTGCCAGCCATGCCGGGCCCCTGGGGCGGGCCTGTGGCATGGCCCTGCGGGGCGTTCATCACCGTGGGGTGCCTCAGCTGGTTGAAGAGTGGCTGGGACATGGCCACTTTGGAGAGCACCTGGTTGAGGACAGTGGCAGCGGCCGGGTTGTTGGTGACGGCGGTCTGAGCCAACTTCAGCCTGTGGAGCGTGAGCTGTGCCTGGAGCTGCGCCAGCTGCAGGCTCGCCGGCGAGGGGAGCAGGGGGCTCGGGGCGCCGACAGAGAACGGACTCTTCTCCAGGAGCTTGGCAGCGCTGCAAAGGATCAGCATCAGGGTCAGCCGAATTCACCGCATATCTACCCACACTCACTTCCTGTTAAAGCCCAGCATGGGATACACGGCCACTTCCAGAGATTTAGTGTATCCAAACTCAGGGAAAGCAAAAGGGTGATTGAGAATGTATCCATAGCAAGCCATCTTCCTTTCCACATCTGCTGACACATCTCTTTCAATCAAAAAGCTAATTGGTAGACAACTATGCCAAAGATCTTGCTTTAAAACCCTCATTTCATCTCTCATCAACTTCTGGATCAGACCTTCAGCTCATTTTAAGTACCCACAGGACTTACGCTTCTAGCGAAGACCAGGAATGGAGGCCATACAGGCTCTCCCACACCATCCCCGAATCAACAATTTTTCCCCTTTTCTGCACTTCATGCAACCTCCAGTGTCCCTGCTGAGACATCACTGATCCTGACTGATTTTGTGATATCACCATTATTCCCTTTTCCTACAAAGCAGGGGGATATGAAGAAAAGGACATCAAATGGGATTTTAAAGCCAGCTCCATAGGTATTTCCCACCTAGCACATCTGGCCATATAAAGCAAGATGAAATACTCCACATGCATTTATTTTAATTGTTTACTGTTCTCGTGTTACTCATCTGCACAGCAGCCTGCTCTGTAACAAAGTCTATAGTTTCCCTGTTGAGCAAATGCAAATACAGGGGAGGAAAAAAACTGAATGATCTGCCAGAAGCAACTACTAACACTGTCCTGAAGAGTTTTCTCTGCTTGGATGGAATGTAAGACAAAATTTCTGTAGCACCAACTGAAAATCAAGGTCTTTATACTTCCTGGAAATAAGAAGTACACCGAGTGTTGTCCTTCAAGTCTCATAAATGGGATGAATAAATGACTGAATTGCCTGCTTGAATTCCAGGGAAATTAGGAGATTAATTTTTCAGGCATATGGTAGTTCCTTGCTTTGGGAAACACCTTTGAGACATCTTACCAGTTCACAGCACCACCACCAAACCATCAGTCATTTTCATGCCCCTACTGGAAAAATGTTATCCTTCACTTTCCACCACCTTTGCTCACAGACAGCACAGCTACTCAGTGCATTACAAATGGCTGCTCATTCTGACAGAGAGAGCACTCACACAACAGGGATGTGGTCCAAAGCTCAATTAATTTATATTGTAAAAATGTATTGAGTTTCAATTGAGGCCTTTCAAAGTAGCAGGAACTATGCATCAACCACTATGCAACCCTCACCGTTAATAATTGGCCAATTTGCTAAACTGCATGGATGAAGCTGTAGTTAATGATAAATGTCTTGTCAGCATGCTACATTTGAAAACCACAAATTAGGAAAACATCTGCTTAAATCCAAAGTATGACTAAGAGAAAATGAATGGGTTTCATATTTAACATTTAACTTCCACTAGCAACTGCAAGGCACATCTGTCTCCCAAAATACAAAATGCCATTTGGATAAATGCATCATTATGTAATGACACGACTCCCTGCCAGCACAGGCTGACACCAGTACTCAGCTTCAGAGCTGAGGTGCCTTTTGTTTTCCCATGTGGTTTCCATCACTTAATCTCTGACTTGTACTTACAACCCAGTTTGCTGTAAATTTGATTATGGACGAGAGTCAGGGTGCAAGTACAGTCAAAACAACATGGAGGGCCTCACAAAGCCCGGCCCGGGAGATCCTGAGGACCCGTAAAAGCTGCTGAGGAGCCCATGTGGTGAGAGGGGCTCAACGAGCAGGGGATGCCACAGCGGCACACACACTGTCATTGCCACTGGGGGACATGGCATGGCCCTGTGCTAGGCTGTATTGTGCCACCAGCATCTGGAGTGTCCTGACTTACGGTGTGCTTTCTGGCGTTTGCCACAGTCCTGACAACTGTTTCATTTTATAGCTAGTTATACCTTTCGTTCTTTAAGTAAGCTGCAAAACTCTTTAAAAAACTTTTACAAAGCATGCAAATAAGATCTGCCCAGTGGTCTCAAAAAGAAAAGCCAGCAGCATATAACATTTTCAGCTCAGGAGCTACAGATGACTCCTGTTCCCAGCAATCTAATTCGGCTGTGCTGCAAGCCTGTGCAGCAGTGTGCATATCCCAACAGCTGCAGCCACTTCCCAGCTCTGGTAGCTGCCTGCTGCACACAGGCACAGGCTCCCTCTCCAGAGAAGCCATCTCACTTGACACTGCCACAAGCCCTGAAGCTGCCTCAGCCTCCTCATATTTTGACCAAGTTTGGAGCACTGTTTCCAAGAACCTGCACCCCGGGCTGGGCATGCCCTGGGTGCTGGCTCTCCCCAGCTCTGCGCTCGCTCCTGGGATCTGCTGCTGGGTATGGGGAAGGCAGGGCCAGGAGTGCCCTGCACAGTTGCACTGGAAATGCTCTGGCCACTTCGGACCAACAGCCTTTGGACCCTGCTGCGGAGCGGGGCAGCACCAGCTCCCTGTGTCTGCCAGCTTCATCCCTGGATTGCAAGCCAGCAGTCCAAAGCAGGGAAAGACTGGGGCTGCAGGAAACCTTAACTGCAGAACAATGAATGTTCTATGAAGAAGCCACAGCCTCCAATCCACTTAGAAAGGGACACAATACGTAGGAACAGTTGTTCCCATGCACCAATAGGTTTGGGAATGGCCAAACCTTCAAAATCCATGTCTTTGAATAATCCATGTTATGAATTTCCAGATTTCAGGGTGTTTCGGGTTGCAAAGTTTATCCTCCCACGGCAGAAACAGAATATTTTATCATCTAACCAAGGCAAAGAAGGAAGGGCTTGTTCATGGGTCAGTGGGAAAAGTAGATATGCAGATGCAAGGTTGAAGAGCTGTACATAAAGCATCTTTTAGAGAGACACCCAGATTTGAGGATTTCTGTTCTGCTGTGAAATACGTGGCACAAGAGAAACACCAGGCCAGCGTGCTCAGCTTTGAAAGTTTCTTTCTTTCTATTCTACTACCACAATGTTTATGTATTTGATAACATAATTTTGTAAATAATCTTGCTACAGACTCACTAACCTACTGGAAATTGCAAACACAAGGTGAAGATAGCACTCAGCTAAGGTATTTTGTGGGTGCCATTCCCCACTTGGATACACACACCTCCCACCCCCAGCTCATCCTCAGCTTACCAAAAGGCAGCCCCCGCCTGCTTGTGGGGGGTCTCTGCCACAAGATGATTGAAAGCAGCTGAATGAAGCTCTCATTCTCCATCAAGCGCTCAGGGAATTGGTCTGCGTCAGACAGAGTTAGCTCTCTCTCGTGCAAAACATTCCCGATTATAAGGTCAGCAATGTAAAAAGTAAACAGAAGTTGTCCTCTGCAATTATTTATTTAACACCCACTGTACAGCAGCACCATTAGGAACGCCAGAAATGGTCTTTCTTTGCTAAAATAATGACAGGCAGGAGTGCTGCCACACGGTTTCGACAAAGAAATCCATAATCCAAACAAGTTTTCACACAGCTCAGAGACAGGAGTTGAAATTGTACATTGATATCACAGCACTCACAATGGGATTGCAAACACTGGCAAGGTCATATCGCCATAAATCAATCCAGCCCACCTGCTATCCCTGTAATCTTTATCATGCTTTTAGCATCTAGAAACAGTGTCAGAAGTAAGGTATCTAGATGGCTGGATTATTTGAGCAATCCTGTCTACAAGAGTGCTGAAAAGGTTGACCACAAAACATGTCTATTAGAACAGACCAACAACCTGGAGCTTGATTTTCAACTGACAAAACTAAGGGTTTCAAAATGCTGCCCAGCACCTTTCAAAATTAAGAAATAAACTTAAAAATCTAGACTAATAAATTGATGGTCTGAGTTGCAACTATTTATATACTTACAAATATTTGAAATGCTGCATAGGGTGTGAATTTGAATATTTAAAAAAAAAAGACTAATTCATAGCAGTGCAGAATTTTTCTTGCATCTTCCATGAATCTTGCATATCTTCTAAGATTTTTGCATTCCCTCCCTGAGACATTTGCCTTTACATAAAATTACACCTACCTGTCAAAATATTTGCATGCAAAATTTTTAATAATTTTTGTTCCAAAATGTGCCTTTTTTTTCCACAAGCTGTCTGTATTACTACATTAAAATTTTAGAATTAAAATGACAAGGATATTAACACACTCAAGTATCCTAAATGTATCATCACTCTGCACAAGTACAGTATTAGATTTGATTGTGTGCAGTAACATGCTGGTTTTTCTAAAGCTACTTCTGAATCAGTTTTTCTGACAGTTAGCAAACTTCAAATTTATAATCCAGGACTCTTGAATACATCACACAGAACCGTTTCTTAATTATGCAAGCACAAAATCATTCTGTTATGCAGAAATGTGAACATCCCTTCCCTGTAATGTATCATTTATGTGAAACATACGGGGCTGCCTTCTCTAAACTCATCCAAAACAATTGCCATTGTACTAAAAACACAAATAAAAATGCCTTAAAAACATACAAATCAACTGTTTGATTATGAAATTGGAAGATATAAGGGGTAGACCTAATTTTCAAATTAAAATGCATCATTTGACAGTCCTTCATTAAAATTACATGTTTGTGTGTGAGGAGAGAATTCAGCCTCTTGAATACAAGGGAAATACAATGTAGTATTTCAAACACTGTTAGAAGTAAAGACAAAGTTCAGCAATCTCCACAACATATATTAATAATAATAATAATTAATTATTATAATTACATCTTATGTAATGCTGTTTTGCTGATCCTATTAATAATACAGGGTCTGTATTCACTTTTGCTTGTTGAATAAATCCAGCACTTAGGCCAACAAAGACTGGAGCCTTGGTTAAAAAATGAACACAGGAACTTTTTCCTATACCCTTAGGCTGTTTCTGGCTGATACTAAATAACTGTTTACTTTCCGTTCAGCTCCACAAGAAGTATTTTCTTTTTGTTCAAGTGAAATTAATTTCTTGGTCAGAAAAGCTTGGAAAGACTGCCGAAAGGAGAAAACCCCTTACCTTTGTAATTTAAGCTCTGAAATCATCTACCACCAAACTTTGTTTTTTCCTGCGTTCTGGTTGGAAATGATAAAAAAAAGAGATCATGTTTCCCAGTAAGTTCAGCTAATGATGGGGAGCACTAAAAACCTTAAGCTACTTTAATACATGTATAAGCTACAAGTAAAACCCCTCTTATCCCAAATAACGATTTCTAAAGCCCTCCATTACGCTACTGAGAGAGGAAAATAAAACATCAGCCAATGTATACATGTGCTTTGCCAAGTGAGTTTTGCATGTTTGGCAATGCTAAACTCTACTATCTGGACAATTATCCAACCTAACAGTTAGCTGGAAGATGAAATGCAAAATGTTATCACAGAGCTGCTAACCCCAATGTTCACAAAGCTAATGGGAGTTAAGTGCTTGCCTCCTACCAAGAGTCCTTCTGCTCGTTTGAAACTTTCAAGCCAAAACGCTCTCTTGCCAGGCAATTTTCACTGAGAAAAGAACAAGATAAAGGGGCAAAACACAGTAGCTTTGTCCTGGATAACAGTTCTTTGTTGTGATCACAGAAATAAAATTGGAAGTGATCTTAGGAGGATGGTTAGACCAGTTCCTGAAGCAGGATCAAGCTGAACTCAACCACTTGGGACATATTTATTTAATCTGCTCTTACGAAGCTTCTTTGGTGGATATTTAATGACCTCCAGGGATAATTAGTTGTTCAAATCCCCTTAATTTTATAAAACTCCTCTAAAGCCTATGGTGGCCGTCTGCTGACACCATAAACCGGTCTTCCCATGCACACAGAAAAGGGCTTCTCTTACCTTCCTGTAGCTGCTGTTATCATATCTTCTCTGCAATCACCCCAGCTCCTTTCTCTACACATTTTGTGTGTTGCGTTTGTTTGCAAACCCAGGCTGATTGCCTTTCTTTGTAACAGCACAGCCCCGTGGTTCCCTGTTACACCCAACCCCTCTCCTGAAGGGCTATTGCCCAGATATGCTGCTTGGGAGGAATCTCGGGAGCTCAGCTGGTCTGACTTCCCACACAATAAAGACTAGCTCAGTCCTTGCTTCTCTTGATTGTCCAATGGATTAATTGTATTACCATTTCATTTTATCCTCATCAATATTGCATTATGTCAGGTCTGGTTTGTCAGGATTACTCTGAATTCCCACGGTGCCTCCAGAGCACTTGTAAATCCTCTCCTCTTGGCACCAGCTGCAGATTTAATGGATACTTTGCTCACCCAAGTTATCAATGAAAGAGTCAAATAAACTAAGGATTGTTTCCAATAATGGAACTGTGGTGCACATTCCGTTTGCTCTCCAAACACCAGTAATTCAAGGACATGTTATCCACCTTGAAGCTCTGCTTTGCATGCTTAGGAGACCATGTTTCTTCCTCCCTGACAGTCACTTCTGCAAAAAAATAATTGTCATATTTGCAAGAATAAAAGGGTGGATCATCTCTGGTGAGACTGATCTCTTATTAACAACTCTTGCTCTGTATTTCTGAGAGAGTTGTCTTGGATGGTTGTTTAAAATCAACTACATGTTCTGGTTTCTTTGCAACAACATTTGCTTCTATTTCATTCCAGCTGCTTTCTGTTGCTGAATCCAGTGCCATAGAACACAGTTGGCACTCACAATACAAGAATACCACCGAGGTCTGCACTGGCCATTGCACTTTCTGTGTATGTTACTCAGTACATGTTTTATCCAAAAATATGCTTCTTATATTGTGTGGAAATCCAGATTGCATACTGGGCTTATTTCTGCTTTCCCCCATGCAATGCATCTCTCTACAAATATTTAGTTAGGTAAAGTTCAGCTCTTTTCAAGTAAGCCACATAGTCTAGCAAATGTACTACCTAAACCCAAGGCTCCATGTCATCATTTCCAAAAGCTGGGGAAGTTATCATAGTGTTTCATGATATCTAAATGTTGTTTGGTTTTGATGATGTGCC
This sequence comes from Callaeas wilsoni, assembly GCA_013398955.1. Lineage (NCBI taxonomy): Eukaryota > Metazoa > Chordata > Aves > Passeriformes > Callaeidae > Callaeas > Callaeas wilsoni. Next base: position 68,539 of record VWPU01008079.1, on the reverse strand, counting down.
ACAGTATGTCAAAGATGTCTCTGAGGATTAGCATGCACATAGGAACATTGGTCTATATTTTAAATTTCAGTAGGCAGCCATACTAATTCCTTTAGCTATACTGCAAGCATCTAGCTGCAGCTGCTTCCCAAGGAAATATAATTCTTTATTTACTGAAGTTAAAGAACTGTATTTTTAAAAGTGTATTTTAAATGTATGCTAAAACCTGTCAGAAATAGCTATAGCACCAGATCAGTGCCCTCAGTAACATGTTGCAAAGTTCTAAATTAGCAGAGAAATCGTGTCACAGTTTTGTGGAGCTTTCAGGGCTTGCTGTGACAGTCTGGCAGTGCCATGCTGCCCATGCCTGCCTCCCCAGCACCCTTCCTGCAACAGCTCTTACCAACTAGTCTTCAAATACCCTTTACTGACCAAAGTCCTGGTTGGTTGGATGATCCCTGCAAACCAGCATCCCAGCAGGGGTCCTGTAAGGAGCAGTGTTGGGGGTCCCCAATAGCTCAGGGCCCCAACAGCCGTGGGCCCTGTGCAGATGGTGGTGTCGGGGTGCTGAGTGCCCGTGTCCCAAACCCCTCCTGCTCCTGCCCCAAGCTGCCAACAGAACAGCCCTGCGGACTTGCCTGGGGCCGAGGCGCACTGAAGGTCTTTTGGAGGATGAAAAGCAGGAGAAAAGGTGGTATGAACCATAATGCAAATCCACGGGGTGCGCAAAAAGGCAGGGACAAGGATTAGCATTGGCAGAGCCAGGTAACTCTGGTAGGAACGGGGCAAGCGGCTCCAGCAGAGGCACCCTGCTCCGCGAGCGTGCTGCTGCTCTGGCACACGGCTCCACGCTCCCAGCACTGCTCCCAGCCTCCCCTCAGAAAGAGTAGAATTCTGGAGGGAAAGGATCTGGAAAGCCTATTTTAATGTAACGAAGAAAAGAAAATGCAGATTTTAAAAAAGAAAAAAACAAAAGCCCTTTAAAGGTTTTTACATGAGCACATAGACAAGTGCCCAACTGAAAAATAATCCTTGATATACAGTATTTACTACAAGAGATATTACAGTAATATCTCACCACACCTCCTGCTAATGTGTTCTCTGCATAGCATTGTTAACCACTACAACAATAATAAGTTTGAGTGTATCAATATCTTGCAGTGCCTGGAGGCACAGCTGTTTTCATTTGAATGTCGAAAGCAGGAGCCATAATGTGGTAGGCGGATAATTCCTCATTTGAATAAGCCGTTTCTATTTCACAGTAACATAAGAAAATATAAAAGCCCTTTTACCAAGGTAATATCTTTGATTTGTAGACAGGAAAATGACATATAGCTGTGGAAAGGGTAGAGTACGAAGAAGGATTTTTATTTCTAAAGTTGCTTCATTTGTGCTCAAAGAAAGGATTGCCATTTGTGGGGGAAAAAAATTAAACTCTCTTTTTATTTTTAAATATTAGTCCCAATGATAGATTTGAAAAGTTTAATGAAAAAGCATATTAGTAAACTAAGTATCTGGGGGAACACTACTGACACAGGCTACAGAAATCACATGCAAACCTGAGCTCTTCTGTTTGTACCCCGAGTCAGTCGAAAAGTGGCAGCTTGTGACTACAAGTCACCCAGCAGCATCACAATCGTTTCATAATTCATCTAGTATCACCATCTCCCCTAAAAGCTGTTTATGTGCTATGTGCTACTAACCAACCCAGCACATGAGTGCACGAGCAGAAATGCTGGAATAGCTCCTATCTGAAGTGGCTAAGATGATTTACTTTCTCTTTACCGCTAATGTTGAAACGTTGGCCATTTAAAGTAATAAATTTAAAAATAAAACCCAACCAAAACCCCCAAAGCTTCAGTTATTTTTCTATCAGATTTATGATTAGAAAACCAGAACCTCTGTGGGTTTCCTAAGTTATATATATTACATGACTATATACTTCGGCCTATTTTTCTGTTTTCCTTTTATGCATATTTTAAAACAACATAAATGTTATAAATTCCTATTGTTTAGGTACTCACACACACTACTGGTGTACATAAATTATATATGAACCTTGTGAAGCCCCAATCTAATTCACCTGTTGCTGAAGCATGCTGCAAAGCCTTTCCTGATTTCACTGTAGCAAGAGCAATGCTCCTGTATCCCTTTTTGGTTATATTTAATTTAAGCATAAAACATCAAAGAAGTTTGCTCTCTTTCCATGATCTCTTTGAAATCAGCCAGACTTTAATACTAGGCCATAATATTCATACTGTTACATGGAAGTAATACACAGTGGTTTTTAGCCTAGAAGCTTTCATTATCTGAATGTTGCTCACTCTTTTCTTTAATGCATTCAAATTTCTATGCTAAAGAAATTTAATGTGAATCTTAAAAGATCTATAGGAAGCTTTCTTAAATTTTCTTCTGTTAGAGGGCAACAGTTGTATGAATCAGACCTGAGCATGTTTCCTCTGGCAGAAAACAGCCTGTGCCAGAACTGTTGCAACTCTTTGGCTTTGAGAAGTTTAATTTATTGTCTTGAATAATAAACTGCCATTCAATCAACCTTGTGAAACAAAACATAAAACAGGACGGTGCTTAAATCTTGAACAGGAACCAAAAGAGTTTTCCACAAAGGAAACAGAATTGGGAGAGGCATTTTGTATTAAATAACGTCAATTATTTTGTTCTCTCTTTCTGTCTGCCTTCAGTATTAATTAGGAGTAACTGACAGTTAATATGCTCCAAGCTCTGCACGGTAAAATTGATTAGTATACTAACACAGAAAATAAGGATCAGTTTTTGATGAAAACTATCAGGTTTCAGAGCACTGCATGTGGCAGCTGTGAGGAAGGAAAAAGTGTGAAGATATTAACCTATCCACAACACGGAGCTGGGCATTTGCCCAGTCCTGCTGACAGAACTGTCAATGGAGACGGCCGGGCACTACTTTTTGGTTAAGCACTGCCTTATTTCCTCTTAATTTTTGCTTGATGGTTTGTCCATTTTTACTATAATGCACATGCTCTGCTCAGTAGCTGTCGTCTAAATGTCTAAGATGCTTACATGACTGAAGAAAAATAAGTTTTTACTTATCCCACTGGCCTAATAGTAGATGTTACACCTTGTGTTATTGATGTATCTTTTAGCTGCAAAACACTCGAGGACCCAGATTCTTTTTTTGTGTGAAAAGACATCTAAGAATATTATTACTGCTATTGCTCTTTAAAAAAAAAAAAAAATTATTTAATATTATTGTATTTATTTACCAGGCTTTACGTCTGAAAATAACATACTTCTCTTGAAGTATAAAGTATCAGTTATTAGAAAAACCCCCAACACTAAAATGACAAAAATTAATAATGGTCTGATTCTTCTTTTTTCTTTTTTTTATTCCAAAGAACTCTATTCATAGTCTAATGAAGGCATTTTCAAATTCAAATGTCTTTGAAATATTTTGGTATTTTGAGTTCTTTCACATTTTTGCAAATAATTCTTTGCCCACTGGTAGTAAACAACATTAATATAATTCTGCTTTGTGCCTACTCACACAGACTATGAGGCTTATTACAGGGCGGTTAACCATGGCAAATCAATAGGATACAATTGGGTGTGGAATGTCTTTTAAAGTCTAAAAGCCCATTATTACAAAAAGCTAAGCACGATAAGAAGCTACTGCCCAAACCAGATCGTATCCTTAATCTGAAATCCCAGTTAGCTGTTGCCGCCAGAGCTGCACTTGCCTGTCTTTTCCCTTCGTTATGGAAAGAGTTGCACTTCAAAATGAAATTTTAAAGATCGCTAAGATACTCCGCTTGGCAAATTAGTGTCCCCCCTTGCTGAGGACAGGGGACACAGGCGTTTTGGCATGGCGGTGGGTGGACACGGGTGACACGACATGATCTTACCTTCTTGCAACATGAAGGGCTGCCGGGAGCAGCGAGCTGGTGCGGAGGGAGCGCGGCCAGGAGCCGATGTCAGCGTTGCGCACATGCCTCCCGGTAACATCCCACTGACATTCTACCTGCTCTCTGCACCCCGATTATTTACAAGCTTCCTTCCAGAAAGTCACAACTTTAGGAACGAAAAAAACCCACCCCAAATGGAGGACTGGAAGGCGGATCACGTGGCCACCAGGAGCCGGTCCTGTTGCATTACACGCAGCAAGTGTGGATGGCAAACAATATCGGTTGATGTTTATGCCATATGTTCTCGACCTCTTCACGTATCAGCACCAAAATCCTGTTTCTGTACAGTGTAATGCCACGGGATCCTACTGGGAAGAGGGTCACAGTCTAATTAGGCAAACTGCGGAAAAAACACGGCTCACTAATGAAGACTGAGGGAGACTGAATTTTACAAACCAAGCCCTTGCTCTGGAAGGCAACAAGCGTTACCCAGCTGAAGTTTTAACAGTTTCTTAAAACACACACTCAAATACATCACATTTTATCCCCTGAGCAATTTGTCCATGTTCGAGCTGGCTGCTTCCTAAGGACAGTTGAGGTTTTGAGGAAAGACGCTGCTGATATTTGCTAGCTCGAGCAGTATTATCGCTCAACTCAGCCATCTGCCTGCTCGGAAACATTCGGCGAAAGGAAAAGCCGTCATCCAGTGCTAATCCACTGCCCCAAAAGTGTACGAACGCTGACCTGCACCACAGGTTCTGCTGGGACTCCAAAGCAAGAGCAAGAGGTAATGCAGAGCCCGCACGCAGCCTTCGGCAAGTTATCTCAGCAGGCTTCTTCTGATTGCTGATCCACCTTTTCCTTGAAAACCAAAGCCGTACAAGAACAAATTTTGCACTTTCATAACCCCAAATAATGCCTTATATCTGGGTAGCAAAATCAACAATCTTTCCCATATTTCACATTATTAAAAAATTAACATAGACATAAAGCCTTCTATTTTCCTGTCTCTGCTTCTAACGTGACATAGTATATATGTCAATTAAGAAATAAATTCTATTATTAAGAAATAAATGAGCGGTTCTCGCATATCCAAAGATCAATATAAGGCAAATATTCCTATTTTGCCACAGAGACATGAGCATCTTCAGCTCATCAGACAATGTTCCTTACAGCCAGAGCTCGTTAAACTTCCTTTTCCCAGCATTATTCTGGAAACCTTTCGCAATAGCACTGGCAGTCTGTATGTGACATGATCCTTCTATGGAAGATGCCATTTCCAAAATTACCTTGCAGTAAGGCAAACCACAAACTAACTCAGCCTGTGAGTACACATCTCTTACCTTTACAAAAAATATATATAATCCTGCAATACTTCACACTTGCCCAAAGTGGAGACGGGAGGGCTCTCCATCTATATTTTCTAATTTTTTCTTGCCTTCTTTCTTCCTTCCTGCACTGCATCAGAGAGCTCTCCCCGCCCCTCAAAAGGAGAAAACTATTGTTCAAGTTTTTGGCTTTTCTCCAAATAAAAAACCCCCAATGTTTAAGAGATGGCAAAGACCGTGACTGAAAGGGGAATGGCACCTAACAGGTGGTCCAAGGGGGTTCCTTCACACATACAACTCCCGTCAGGAAACAGCGTAAAATTCAGGGCAAGGAGAAGGAATTAGTAAAAGCTACAGGGCTTTTCTACAGCCTATCACATCTCCCCCCGGCACAGGCGCCCTCACGTTCTGCTCTGCATCTGCATTACATTAAACGGGGCGAAGAAACACAAACCAACTTTCACTCGAATCTGAACTCTCCACTCCATGTCACCCTCAGGACAATCATGTGAAGCACATGTGGCGAGCTCAGCCTGGGAACTGCACGGGACCTTTCCGGCCAGGAGCAGAGCTAATCCCCACCGCTGCCCGCACACGGCTTCATGCGACTGAGCGCTGCAGGTTCTCCCTGCCCGCAGCTGCCGGCCCAGGCGCGGCCAACTGCACCCTGTCAGCAGGCGGACTGGCATTTTTTCCACCGAGTCAGAGCAGGCCAACAGTGAAGGAAAGCAAGGAGAGTAACACAGGGAGTTTGATTTCAGAAAACACTGCCTAACCCACAGGGTGCGTGGCTGCTGATCTCTCCGAAGAGGGAAAAAATTCACTCTCTCAGTTCTATGGTTTTCTCTAACCTGCATTTTCATCTGTCATCAGATACTTGAATTTCCCTTTACACCCAGGGAAAGAACGTGCCCCAAAACCGCGGTGTTCCAGGCAGTCTGGCAAGTCTCATCCCTGTGGCATGTCCTCACTTCATCTATCTGCTGAGCTAGGAGAAAAGAAAAAAGAGAAAGAAACCAGCAGCTAGTCCTTTCCCTACTTGCCCACAAGGAAAGACCTGCCATTCAGAATAAATCAGTTAACATTCACTATTATGTGCCTTTTTAGCATTTTTTTGCAACCTTAAAAGTGATCAAAAGGGATCAAAAATAAACATTAATTTTGAAAGTGGATGCACTTCAGAGAGAGACTGTGAAGTCTCTCAGTTGGTTCAATTTCAGCTGGGAGCATCTTCATTGTTTTCAGATAATCTCAATACCCACCTTGTTGGCACATGCAAGGTCTCCTGACTGCTTGATGCCCTCTGCTAATATGATGCTCTCAGGGGCTGGTGAGATAAGAAAGGCTCACTAGCAGTCTCTAAATATTAGTGGGAGTAAGGAAAGAAACCATTCAGACCACTTGGATCAAAATATGAAGAAGCATAGCTGAAGTAATGCAGCTGAGAACAGATTTTAGCTGAGCAGTTGGCACACGAGGAGAGATATAGAGTCAAAGGAAATAATATATGTGATGAGGAGCGGTAAGTCCTGTGATGCAGTTTTCAGGAACTTTTGCTGTCTAACACTCTAATTTGGGATTGTTTAGGCTTGACTTTTCAATTCAGAGATCAATCTCTTCATATAAATCACCTAAGCATAATTTCTAGGCTCTGATGTTTCTTCACATGTTTAAAAATCTCTTTTTATTACAGCTAGCACAAAAAAATATAGATTCTGACCCTATCTCCAGAGCTTCTGGATCATAGTATTACTGTTACAAAAAACATCAGTACGTCATTTGGAAAACATCCTGAGAACTCAGATGCATCAATGCAAGACAAGCAGGAATGTGACGGATCAATTTGAATATTTAAACAGTAGAATTGAGAAAAAGAATCGGACCAAGATGTCCAGATATGGGAGCATCCCCACTCAGAGAAGGTTACTGAATAAAGAACACATCCTGATACTTGGATGGAACAGGAGCCTAAATATCTCTTGGCATAAACCACCTTCTACAGGGTGAGGTTTGGAAGAAGCTTATCTCCATATTCCAGAAAAATGAGCTTTAGCGTCATGCTTCTATAATACCCGAGAAACGAGATGCTGGCAGACAGAATTGTGGTTGGATCTGCTGTAATTCCCATATTTCTATAACAATCAAGTAAGTTTTTTTCATGGAGTGTGTTTCGTCCATCTCAACCTCTGCAATGTAATGTACAGTAAAACAGAGCATTATCTTCTTCATCCAAGAAAGAACTTAAAAAGCTGTCTTCACAGTGCATGCAGAAAATTCACATGTATTTCTTCTGCTTTTACTCACAGCCAGTCACTCCTCCTGAGCTTCCACCCTGCTCCATATAGCAATATTCAAACAAATGATTTTAAAAAGAGAAGCTACAAGTCTTTTTGTAGCCAGCATTACAGTCTGATTTGACCAGGACAGGAAATCACCTTCCTTACTGGGACTAGAATGAGACAACTTCATCTACAGCTTCTTTATGATAGACAGGAAAATTGAACGTATGTCTTGAATGTCTATCTTAACTAGTAAGTTGAAGACCAGAAATACTCCACACAACTGTGATTCCAAAATATTTGAGTATCTGGACATTGACATTTTTGAACAACCACTAGCGAGACCATTCAAACTTCATAAATACTTTATAACATGACATCAAGAAACAATGAAGGACCTTAACATAGTCTTCTGGGATTGTAAGTGCAACTACTGTTAGACACTAAAAAAAGCCCACACCAATATTTCTAAACTTTTTTTGAGATGCTCAAGTGCCTGTAGAGATTGAGGCTTCAAAAATTGGCAGCATCAAACCTAACTGCCAATACATACTACTGAAATCACAGTGTAGTGCTGCTGCGAGGGTCCAGGTCAATCCTGGTCTCCGGTATTAGGGGGATGAGTTGTAAAAGCTGGATTTGAGATGATAAAGGACCCTCTGTGTCACAGAGTATGAAATATCTCTGTTACACCTGAGGTTGGGCTTGACTGTTTAGTGGTCCTTTCTAGCTAAGAAAACCTCAACCAAGCTGAGATTTGCTCGTGTGTCCAGCATTCATGCTTCTTCTGCACCTGGTTCAAGGACTCTGCTAATCAAATACTCTAAACACAAGTGTTTCTGCCACACAGAAAATACAATTTAGCAGAGAAAATAGTTATACATTAAGCAGGACCAATAAACCCTCAGTCACGCATATGTGAGAAGACTTCAGCCTACGTTTCACTGCAGAGAAATGCTGGCCTCCTGCACTACTACTGGCTGCTTCCATCTAAGGGCAGAGCACAGTCACCTGCTTTAATGACGTTTTTCCTGCTTTTCTGTTATTCCTACCAGGTTTTTTATTGCAGTCCACAGTGAATGCAGTGGTTCATTATCACGCAGGGATATAATTTGGTGGATGGGACAGCAGGTGAAGATAGTGTTAAGTGCTCAGCATTGTTATAAAGAGAACCTGAGCAGTTTCCATAGGTGCATCGGCTGTCAATTACTTCATTGGATTACCTAAAATCCTCCTGCGCAACAGATCAGTCTCGAAGTCTCTTGTCAGATTTAGTAAGCCTTCAGTCAGGTCTTCTAGCTATGATCCAGCCTGTGGTCTCTGTGTTGGTAATACTTTCAGACACTTTCACCTCTGACTTGTCTACTGAAAGCAAAGCCTTTGTTCATCCCCGGAGCTTCAAAGAGAATAATACACACAATAAACTCTGCTGCCCACTCCAGCATTATCATACAGATAACTTAGAGGGCTATCCAGATGTCATTGATGAAAACTCAGTAACAAATCATTTAGCTGAGTTTTGTCCCATTTGGCCATACATCTGGGAAAGGGCACGGTCAGCTAGGCTTTCACCAATACAGGATGGTGTTTCCTGCAAGACATCTGGTCCTGCTCAGTTATTTTCACCTAATGCAATGCACAGATATTGTAGAAATTAAAACTATTGCAGAACTGCCATTAATTTGCAGCACAGGAAAGATCCATTAATTTTCTCCTCTAAGAATGAGCGTGGCTCAGTACATGGGGGTACGACAGCTCAGCTCTTCAGTAGCTCTGTCGGAAGCACGCAGACGTATGCAAAAAAGCTCTTTGCCTGTCTTATGTGTCGGTCCTGAGGGGTGTGATGGAGACAGCCAGTCCCAAGTGCCATCTGCCACGCTACATGTGAGCATCACACTCTGCTGCCCCTTCACATGCCTGCCTGGATTAGCCAATGTCAACAAGATAGCTACACCCTTCCCTATATGGGCACATGTGGGGCATCCAACTCCATGTGCACCACAGGGGAGGGACTGCAGGGAGAGGACAGACAAAACACAGGCTTGAAGCCTTAGGAAGAAATGCCAATCTACTCCTGACTCTTGAAACAGGATCAGAGACCCTGGGAACAGAGCCCTGGAGTGGAGTCGAACACACAGAGCAGATTTTGTCCTGAATACGAGTCACCTGATGGCAAGGCATAAGACAACCCAGCATTTTGGTGCTGCCAGCCATTTTAGTTCCTCATCTCTCACCCTCTCCAGGTTTTGCACAGCTGATGTGGTGAGTACAGCAGCCCTTGAACATCTGAAAGCAATGCTCAGGAGGAAAGGCTCAAAGATCTCACCAGTCTGGAGTATCTCCAGACGTGGTGCATTTATCACCACTGCCACAAAGGCAGGAGGGAGCAAACCCAGATTGTATCGGGTGCTTTCCCTGTCACATGCTGTGTTTGCTCAGGAGAAGGTTGTTGACCCAGAGCATGAGCAAGGACATGCCAATTGTCCTTTTGGCCTCCTGATCTCCAAGGAGGAAAAGAGGGCAAGCAACACTAGGTCTACAAACAGATCATGGACAGGACACAAGTGTTTAAAATTAAGCTAAAGGTTGGCTCGAAGCTGTCCTAAGATGGTAACTCCGGGGGTCGAGCAGGAAATGAAATTGTCAGCAAGAACACAGAGAGGGTGGTTGGTCAGAATGTATGTTGTTCTATCTGAGGCATATACCTTAAGGCAAAAAAAGATACTAAAGTATTTTCACACAAATCAGATGAATGTAAGTGTGAAACACTGCATGAAAATCACAGGAATAAGGCTGAGATTTAATATCAATACTAACATCTAGGATGAGCCATTTTAATAACATCTCCACTCTGCTTCTACCCAGGAAAACATGCTGATGCAGGCTGGGAAATCTGAGGAGCAGCTCATGTGATGCAGACTCCTGACATTCCCCCAGACATGACTAAGCTTAAACAAGTGGCATTATCTGGTGCATTTAAAAGCGAGATGTGAACAGCATGATCATGGAGGCTTTTTTTGGTACCATTCAAAATGTTCCTGTTCAGGATCAGGATGGGGCTTGTGAAGTGAAGGATATTATGAACAAGTTAAAATTTGCTTGCAGCTTTCATAGTCTTGCCAGCCTTGAACTTAGGAGAGAGTGCTGAGAGCTAACAGCATGAATGTATGGAACAGCAATCCTGTGAAAATGCCTATAATGGAACATACCCCATGACAAAAATAACTACAATTCCTATTACAGAAAACACAGGCTTAGCTGGAAATAGAGCCTAAAAGCAGGCACTCTTAGTCAGTTTTGCAAGTTTTACATCATTACAAATACATTGGTATTTAAAGTCTGTTGCCTCCAAATGTAGAATTAAATAGTAGGTCACCACAAATGCTATTTTCCAATCATGAAGCTGAACGTGCAAGTGAGCTTTGTGTTAACCAAAAATTGAATAAAAGGAAAATGAAAATAAATATGTGATGTGAATCCCAGATGCTGTTACCCTGCTGTGTGTGCTCAGCTCAGGAACACCAAGCTCAAACAGCCCCTAAGCCCCTGTGCAGGCACACCCTAAAGGCACGCACTGACCACAACTCCTGCACTGCAGTTTCTCTTATTCCTAGCATGGGATTAATTTTATTCTACATTCATAGGTGCTTTGGAAAAAAAATTCTTGATATTACAAATGAAGACTTCTGCTTTTGAAGAAAGTAGAGCAAAGAGATTATACTTAATTTTAAAAGGTTTTCAAAACATACATGGTGTGGAGTTAAACACAGTCTCTTCAAATACAAACCAATTTATGTTTTCCATCTTAAGAAACTTGTCATTTCTCATTTTTCCTATCTAGACTTTTGCATTTAGCTCAGCAACTATTGGAGGTGCTCACTGGCTGATACTGCCACCCAATGGCTCTTTATTCATTAACAGATTACAAAAAATAAAATCAAAGCAGATGTGATGCAGAACCAGTTCTGCTTCTGCTATGGGAACAGAAAGTGCCTGGGTAGTGGGACACTTCCACTAAAGAGGTCTTCTGAAAAATGACCAATTCCTCCTAGATTTGTGTCCAAACCGGCACATTAATACATGTTAAAAATACTCATTTGAAGAAGGTGGAAATGAAGCCAATTCTCAGAATTTCAGCTGAATATTCTTACTACCGTCTCCAGCAAGAAACATGGGTGAGTGATTCAGCTGATGTGGACACCAGCTTCTGCACCCAGTCCTCAGCCAGGCACTTCTGAAGATGTTCCCCCACTGCAGGAGAAGGGATAAACAGCCTCTTTTTCCTTCTGCTTTCTGGCTTTCTAGCTCTGGCTACACTTTAGCCCTTCCTGACATAAAGTAAATCTGACTGGCTCTCAAGAGATTTTAATTCAGGGCATGGAGAGGGATCCAACAAATTATCTTGTGATCTCTGAATATGTATGTATGTAGAGAAAGCAAAAGGGCCTTCAGGAAGAGAAGTAAAATTAATTAAAAGATTGAGGAGAAATAGAAAACTCTGCTTCCATTCCTGCAGCCAAGTCCATGAGAGATTTCTTTGCCCACAGGTGGAGGAGACCCCGTGATGGAGAAAGCAATACGAAGCTTCCCGTGAGGAAGAAGATGGGGATTTACACCTGGTGCACACCTTGACTTTGCCTCTGAATAACAGGGGGGTTCCCTTCTCTCTCCCATCCCAAGTGGTCCTGAAAATGTCTCCCCATCCCAGGTGCTGAGAGCCCGACTGCGTTTGTCAGCACCGCTCCCCTGGCAGCCCAGGAGGGTCAGACAGCTGCACTACAGCCCCAGCCTGGGCAACTCAGACAAAGAGCAGCCTTGAACCGCTCCTGACTCACAGCACCACCAACACCCCTCAGCCACACGACAGGGAGCTATGGTGAAGCCTTCAGGGAGCAGGACTCCAACAAGAAAAACGAGTCATTGTGGTTTTTTCTGAAAGGCTACAAAGGGTTACATTCAGCAGAAATATTATTCTGTGTTATTATACATGCTACAAGGTCCCAACAAATTTACTTTAATGCAATAATTTGATTCACAAAGCAATGTCTAGTAACTAGCTCTTTTTATCATTTTCTTGTTAACAAATCAGACTGATACTGCTTTATTTTCTGCATACAGTTATGATGACAAGCATCGTCATGTGTATTTGCTGTGTCATAAGCAATAGTAAAATAATTCCCTTCCATATATCAGCAATTTTTTCCCACATGCAAATTATAAGTAGCAAAAATAATTTTCCTTTGGGAAAAAAAATTTAAGTACTTTATTGTGAATTCACAGCAGTTTAAGATGGCCACAAGGAAAGCACTGAAGTAACAAAGAGGCTACAGCTGGTCTTCCTGCTGTGTGTGTGTGTGCAGGGCATCCTTCTTCCCAAAGTGGTATTCAGTGAGTGAAGGTGGAATAACCACTAGATGGGGATGTCTGGCTTCAGAATGCTAAAAAGCCAAGAGTTAAAAACAGTGTAACAAACTCTGCAATAAAGCTTTTCCAGACTATTAAAAGGAAAGAAAAAAAGACAAAAAAGATGAACAGAGAACCCATGCACTTCCCTTCTCCATGTCTTTCACTGGATTGAGTGAAAGACCATAAATTGATTCATATTGTGGAAGGGATAAACAGTACAAGAGAAAACAGGTAGAAAACAGTATCAGATCAATGTGTGTATTTCCAAATCAACTCGAAAATAGTTTCAACAAATATCCAGGCAAGAGCAAACTGCTGGTGTATCTCCCTGACCTCCTAGCAGGTTCTCCCACTTCTGACCATCTCTCTTCTCTGGCAAGGGATCTTTTGTAGTTCCACCTGCTCTTTGTCCTCCTCCTGCCTGCTTGTCCTTTTTTCCACCCTGCTATCCACCTGGATCCCCTCCTCTTCCCTGCAGCATCTGGTGGCCAAATCTTGCCACTCCTCTATCCATGGCTTTTCATCAGGTTATAGCTAAAATTTCAATACGCATCTCCTGTCTAAATTAATGGGACCCACACCTTCATAAGATGTGCATGGCCCTCACCCCTTCCACCATGACAGAGCTCTTTAAGTGATTCTGTAGGTCCCAGGGCACAAAGGCTGTCTTATTAGTCCTCACTCTCAAACTCTTTGCTGCACTGGCAATGATTTTCTTTACCACTTTAGCAGCTTTAGGGCCCACTTGCTCACTTGTCCCTCTTTCTCCCTGTGAGTGCAATGCCTTCTGCACTAAAATCCAAGGTCCCTTTTCTTTCCACCTTCAAATCCCCTCTTCCAGTATTACCCTACTCCCCAGCCAGTGGCTAAATAAGCACAGAGCAGCAGAGTAGCAGGGGGAATTACTCAGAGATACTTAAATATTTCATAATCACTTGAAAATTCCAGTCTATGTCAAGAGAAGGCTGCACTCTGAAGTCAGACTCTTTTACAGAAGACACCTGGGGAACCCTGTTAGGAATACAGACAGATTTGAGGGTATTCCGAATAAACTGGGTCTTCCTTTTTCCAAACCTGAAAACTATTTACTCACATAAAAGCTTTCTAACTAATATTTGTCCACATTAAAAAAACACATGAAGCCTTTTAAACTCTTCATCGATTGCTTTTTCTTGTCCCAAGGTAAAAGCTTACAAACAAACACCACTGTTTAACGCTTTGAAAGAAGGTGGCCATCTCCTTTTAAAACACCATTGTGTAAGAGTGAAAAATGGTACAGAACTTAAAGAGTTTTCTTCAACTTAATGTGCAAAATCTTGGATTTATTTCTAAAGCCGTGTTTCAGAGATGACACGTATTTGGTCAGGCTTTCAAACTCTTGAGTAAACAAACAAAAGAAATAGTTAATGTCCACTATGCTTTGTCATAGCTTTCAACTTACTGCAAAGCAAAGGTAAATACAAAAAGCATTGCAGGCTGTATCCCTGACTATCATTCTTTTCAGCCAAAGATAAAATACTTATTGATCTCAGCAGTACAGACTCAGCCTCCTCTGGGCATTTGCTGTAACATATTTGAGATCTGAGAAGATGCTGTTAATGGTCACATGGGAGCCTCGGTGCATTTACAATGCAATTCTGTCACACCACAGTGACAGAATTAAATTTTGCAATGTTATTCTAAAACTTCCATACCTTTGCCCTGGTAAACATTCAGTCAGGCTCATTACAGACTTTGACACGCTCTGCATGTGACTGTAAAGGAGCATTTTGTCATTTGCAAGGCAGCATTCCCCATGCTCTGATCCTGCTCGGTGCTCTGTGCAGCCAATTAGGCTGTGGAATTCCCTCCCATCAGGCATGAAGAAAGTAATTCATTGCATTATGCTTGAGCATACCAGTATCTGGGTGGGCGCTCCTATTTACTAAAAGAATAACTATATGTGTGCATCAGAAAAGACTTTAACTACAGCTCCATGAAAGACCCTGTGCAGAGATCTCTTGAGGAGCTGCAGACAATACTCCCAAAAGGAAACCTGATTCTATCCTCGGAATTACAACATCATCCACTACAGCAAGGAAGCATAAAACAGCTCATTAGCAGCCCTATCGAGTGACAGACCTAAAGCCAGCTCCAAAGTCATCCACACCTGTCTGCCTACAGTGACTGCCAAAAAGCAAAATTCCTTCAGGATTAGAATCCTTGTCCCTTTTCTACATCTGGATCTTACAACCCAAATTTGCTCCAGGGAATCACAGGTTTTGGAGCAGCAGGGTGCACAGCAAGGGTAGAAAGATAAGCAGATGGTGTAGATCCCTCCCCACAAATGACCAAATTCCACACTACTGTGTTTCAAATGTGAAAACCCAAAATGCCACTAAAAATATCCATCAATTTTAAGTAGCACTACTTGAAGTAGCACAATATTAAACTATCCAGCAAAAAATAGTACACCTGGCTCATTTACGGTTATAAATGAAAATACACAAGCGCTACCATGATCTTAGGATCTCATTTATAGTAGGCACTCTGAAGCGTTCTTTTGATGGAGTAAGAGCAAACATTATTAATAATATACTAGTTATTGTGTAGTCTCACACTGAACTCCATTACCACAGTGAAAAGCCTGAATTATGATAAAGCTGAGCAGAACTCCTAAAAGCAATCCAGAAAAATCTATTTTTCCACATCACGATTCACAATGATCTGAATGTGTCATCAGTCTCCCAGGCTCTGTTTTCTAAGCAGTGAGATTTTTTTTAACATGATTTACATACAGGCCTCAGGGGTGATCTATCAAGAAATTTGATAGTGAGTTCAGAGAAATTAAACTAACAACTGACATGCACATGTATCTGTCAGAGATTCAGCAACAGGACTACAAAGATCACACCCACATCATTCAACTCTCTATAGGAAGATGGGAACAGCCTCAGTTAGAAATCAGACAATTTTCTCCTTCTGGAAATCTCCCCTAATTGTAGCAAACTGCTAGAAAAATTATGATGAATTCATAACACGACATGGTAGAAAGGGTGAGAGGAGAGAGATGCAATTTTTTTCAGACATTTTAATAAGAAATTTCAGATCTTTTTAATGATGTCTTGGAAGTGTGAAAAAAAACTCCTCACTAATACCAGCCCTGTTTGTTTTCCTTCCTGCTATAATTAGCTTTATTACGATCAGAATTTACTGCACTGTTACAGTGAAGGACATAAAACTCGATGCAATAGAGCTGTGGTAGTACACAGCTGTAATAGGACCAGCACCACTGATCCTATACAGTAGAAAAAATTATACAGCAGAAAATTAAAACTCCTCACACTGCCAAAACACTACAGGGTACAGCACTGAGGTACAGCACATTCACAAGCCCATGTGTAAGAACTTCTCAGAAAAAATTACCATCTTGCAAGAAGTAAAAGGTGGAAGAAGCCTTCTGAATACTACCCTAAATGATTCCTGTCCTTCCACTGCAGAAATATAAACCTACACTCTATATATTAAACTCAGTTTTAAGTTTTGATTCCAAATAACATTGAATCTAAATAGGTGAAGACATGAAAAGAAGGCCCGAGACTCTTCTGCTTGGAAGAGAAAAGGATTTAACAGCAGCCTGAGTGCCTCAATCATTTATTTCACTACAGCTTCCCAGTTGTCTAGAACTGCCTTAAATTGCAATTCTAACTGTAGGTTTAATTCCTAAAAGTAATGCATGGTTTTGATGTAAGGAAAAGATGCACTAATGCTGGAGGACCATTTAATCTCTCTCTTAGCTTACAAAGTCTTGTCTAGCAAAAGTTTGAAGCACAATAAAGATCCCAGAAGGAAAATCTGAATGGCAGCATCCACACCTAAATATCCACTTGCTTCCCTCCACTGCCAGGCTGGTACGGATTCAGCAGTCAGCACAGACACCTAACCAACATCTTCCAAATTTTGGAAGAAGCCTGCATGAACAGGAGGCAGGTTTAAGGAGGCAGACAGCTGGCCTGAGAGTGGCACAGGAATTCAGTAATCTGAAGGGCTGCATTCCTGGCCCACATGAAGGGACCTACAGCCCCAGCTGCAGGATGCAAGTGCTCAGAAGCCTGTTCAGTTATCCACTAAGTAGAGATTTGCACTGGAGTAAAAAGTCACACATCATGACAAAACATTTGTGAGAGAAGTTCAAAGGCTCCTCATTACAGGTGGGAGGGCAGTAACTAAAAAGAATCTACTTACTAGGTTTCCCCTCCCTGCCAGAGCATTGAGACACTCAACTATTTCTCACTCAGCGTTTTGCCTTTTACCTTAACAAAACATGCAGAAATTTTAAGGAATTTAACCACCCTACAAATTTAACAAATTTAAGAAATTAACAAATCTCTGCCTCTGGTTAAGAGTCTATTTAGTATAAATGTGCTAAGAGGTATCACCTTCAGTAGGGTTTTTAGGAGTAGTTACCTACCTTATGAAAATATTAAAAGTCAGATCCATTGGAAACAGCTGCAGGTTCTTCTAGCACTTGAAGGGCATCTTTAAAGAAACCCCCGGGATGTGTAGCTGCAATGCCCGGTGGGAGAGCCCAGGGTTGTGCCCAGCCACTTGGTCACACACACGGTCCAAAAGCTGATGCACTGGATTCTGCTCTGCACCATCGCCCTGCCCTTGCTCAGGCACAACTTCAAACCCCACAGTCTGTTTGGGATAATAACTTAAATCCTAACCCATATCCCTCTTCCAATAAAATGCACACTAACCCAATTCATTGCTTTTGTTTTATCTGTTACGCATAATCAGTGTTCAACTGCACAGTAGATGGCAGTAAATCTTCACTTGCCATGTTAGGAACCCTCTGGCCTCCCTCAAGAATTTAAACAATTTGTGAATACATATATGACATTTTTCAACATACGGTAGAAGCAAACTCCCACTCAGCTACAGGACTTCAGCTTTCTCACCAACCTTTTCCCTAGGTGTACACACATGATTCTATTATTTCACACGCTGTTCATTCTCAAGAGTTCTTTTATTTTGGAAAAGCAATGGGATGTACATGCAGTTTAGCATGATCAGATGAAGACTGGCTTATTTCTGTGTAAGGTAATCCAAAAACTTACGAAATGTTAAACAGAGGATCCTTAATCACAGCTGTAAATGTGTTGACACACAGAGAGTGAGGACGGGAAAAAACATACTCGGTGCTGCTGACAATATGTCAAACAGCATTACCGGAAAGAGACAAGCTGCAGCATGTGATTTGGATGACACTTTGAGACACACAAATATATCTTGATATAGATTTTCTGCCATAGAAAAGCATCCTCTTCCTGCCAAGCCTCTGCAAAGCTCTAAATCTCCCTTAAGTTCTCTAATGTTCATCATTTAAGCTCTTCTACCAAAGATGCTGTTTCAAGTTTTAAAAAACTCCATGTCCCAGTACACAAAAGGACATTTGCTAAATCATTTTACAGCTACAGATATGTCCTAGTAATTTATAGGACACATGAAGCCATAAAAATTGAGCCAAGAAATGGTTTTCATAGAAGGTTTTACCCAGAACATGAATTGGTAGAGGAATTTCCAGTTCCCTGCCTTCGTTCTTGGATCATCATCAAAATGAACGGAGATTTGCTAGACAAGCATTTTGATCAAGTTCACAATCAGTTAAGTGGCCATTTTTCCAGTGAAATTGTAAAATCCACACCAGTGAGGAAGGCAGCCCTTTAAGTGCCTTCTCTTCCAGTGTACAAATTCAGCTCATCTCTAAAAAATATTGTTACACCTTGTTGTGTTTCAGAGACTTCCATTAAAATCCATGAGAAGCCATAAAACAATCTCTTTACAAATTAATGGTGATACTAATTCAACCAGATTAATATTGTACTAACTTGCAACAGGGCTCAGAAATCTGGTTTACATCACGTCTTTCTGACGGACTGCATTCCAAAATAATTTTGGTGCCAGCTCCCACATTCCCAAAAGTGTTTTAAAAAACCACCTTGCAACCATCTGTAGAGGTCTCTTAGCTTGCATCCAGCACTTGAACACTGACTCTCTGGGAATTCTGGGCTAGCATTCAAGATCAGTACCCTGGCATCTGCACAGGGCAGTGCAGAAGTGTGAAATCTTTGGGACTCAAAACTCCACCAGAAACATCTTCTGATCACGCTTCATTTATATGAAAGTCAGTCAAACCGCTCGTGCAGCTCTGTTTCTCATGAGCAGCAGCTGAATTGCTTGCACAAAGCAATTTGCCTGCTGCACTAAAGCAATTGCCTCTGCATTGCTCCAGTGTGCTGGGGCAGCAAGGACAGAGATTTATGCCAGGACTCACAAACAATACTGCCCTTGTACCCTCTCTGCTCCAGCGTGGGACTTCCTTGCGGGGAGTGGAGAGTGCTTACCGACAATACAACTTTTCTTCAACAGAATGACATTGCAGATTCATTTCTCTTGTAATTTTGAAGCACTCTGTACACATATGTGATCTTTTCTACTTTTTAAAAGACCCCACCAGGGAGGCGTAGCAGCCATTCACTGCAGAAACAGAAGGGAAAGAGAAAGCTGCCTATGAACACCAGCCACCACACAGATGAGCTGGATGCAATGCAGTACCTGCTCAAGCTGAAACTGCTTGAACTCAGGAAAAGAAGTTAAGAAGAAATTATCCTTTAGATTTTCAGAGCATTGTTAGAAGAAGAAAGAGGAAGAACCTGCTTTAAATCTACCAATTCAGTCCTTATTAAAAAGTGGGGTATGCGAAAAATCTCAGTGTTTTCAAGAGGCCTAACAGGAACATGGAGGTTGTACCTGTGAAAGGACTCAAAGCTCTGAATTAAAATTCACCTCTTTGGTCTGTCAACAGCAAATGCTTCACCTCCCAGTCCCAGGGCAAAGCCCACTGGCTTCACACTATTTCACAACATCTACATTCTCAGAAAAAGCACAGGATCCTCTGCACCACCAGAGCAACTTCAGCCCAAGACTCTCATTCAGCTCAATGTAAGTTGATTTAGGTGAAGCACAGAGGAATCTTATCAATTGTAATCTGATGTTTCACAGCTCATGAACATCTATCTCCCTTCTCAAATGCTGAACTAGACACTTAATAGGGCCACAAACTTAAGATTTCCTTGTTAAATTTTTATAAAGCCCCCTCACAAGATAATCTAGTATTTTCAAAGTGGCATTATCACCCATTATTAGAGCCTAAAACTTGCTGAAGAAAAAGCTGAAATACACTATAATTAAAAAAAAAAATTAAAATCATGTTACTCTTTTCTTACCCACTAATTCTTCCAGGCTATTGAAGCATGTCTTTAACTTTCAGTGGGTTATTGATGGGTTTAAGGCAGTGCAATAAATCAATTAACCATTTCTGTTGCTTCCAGTATAAGCGACACTGGAATTCTTTGGTCAGTTTACTCCCCAGACACTACACGTCAGTGAAGCTCTGTAGTATGGAATTATATTTACACATTAACTGCAAAGAAGCATTTGCTTCACCCTCATCGTAGGATAAAGTGTTCAGGAAAAGAAAGCAAAAATCCTTGTGGTGACATGTACACACTCACTTTGGAGAAGATACTCTTTCAGCATGAACAAAATGAGCTAGATAAACATCTCTTCACACCCCAGTAAGTTATGAGCCTCCTCCACATCAAAGACAACACACAACAGCTGAGTCATATGCAGTATTTACAGGATGTCCACTTGTCCAGCAGAAATGCTCCTACAGAACCTAAATATCTTCAGTCTGAGAGAGAACTACAGACAATCTTCTGATACTGCCACAGAGAGCACAAAAGATCCAGACACTCACAGACTTGTGACCTTTATCAGAGCCCATCTCAGGCTGCTCACCAGCGTGTGGACAACCCTGTTTATGGCATCACCAGAATCCCCTGTCCGAGAGCTTGGAGACCAGCATACCTGGACCATCAAATATCTCAGCATTCCTCACATGGTGCTCATTTTGCTCCAGCAAGACAGACAAATCAGGGTTATCTTCAACCTGCCTTGGTTTTAGTTCTGACACAGGTACGGGCAACACAAAAGGAAATGGTGCCATGGTATGAGGGACCAGCACACACAGTTGACTACTGGTGATCAGATCATTTCCATGACACAAATAGGAACAGAAAGAGGATTTTAGCAAAAATATTTGCACATGAGCCAGAAATCAAAGTGGAGGAGGGAGCAAAGCAGTTGGGAATGATGAGAGATTTTACTTTTCAGCACTTCTCCCTTTTTAATCCTTTCATTGCCTCCCTACTAGATAAATGCAACTCCTCCTGTCTCTACCTGAAAACTGCTTCTTCAATCTTCTCCTTTTGCAAATTTTGGTTCAATCCTGACACTGCCTCATCTGCCTTTTCCACTCCTACTCTTACAATGCTGCATAAAATCGCAGGTTTGCAAAGTTCAAGTCTGGACATGCCGCTGGCTCATCCCCCATTACCCTGCATGCCACAGCCTGGGAGGCTTCACCTTGTTAAGCCAGTAACAGGTGGATTTGCGTGGAAGCAAGGCCTTCTGCAAAACACCACTTTTGATCTAATTTCCCTTACTATTGCAATGGAATTTTATCTCAACTTAAATATCCTTTCTTGAACTTACTACTTCAGATTTGGCTTTAAAACACACTGTGTTAGCAAAGGCCCAGCTTGCTCCACAACCTGAGATTACAATCTTATTGTTATTCAAAACTGCAGCAATTCTTATGCTTCTAGTGAACAGCATCTAGGTTTACTCCAAACTGTTGGTGGAATTGCTGAATAACACTGTTTCCAAGTCTCTATGAAAAGATCCCTTTTTGAGGAAAATTCACTACTGCCAATGATTCTCAGACATTTCTAAGTTTAGGGCTTTTAGTACAGTAAGAAGTCGCTGTACAGATAATGTGTTTCTTCCCTAAAAATAAAAAGACTAGGAGATATGAAGCAAGATACATGGCAAACACGGAATCTCATTATCTATATACAAACCTTTATCAAACAAAACTAAAAATCTTACGGGGGGGAAAAAAGTCAGCTAACTCCTTTTAACAGAAGATTACACTGACTGAAACAACTACACTTCTGTCCTCTGCAGCCTTTGTCAATCGTATTCACCTTAAAAGTTCCTGTAATATTGTCCCTTACTTGTCTCAGCCTAACCACACAGACCATTCCAGTCACCATTTTTCAATGCTTACCTCTTCTTCCCCAGTTTGAATTTATTCCTACATTCCATGATTTTTTACTTAAATTCTCAGGGCAAAAATGTCTGGGAATTTCTGGAACTCTTCAGAGTCTTTGGTGCAAGTAACCAGATGAGTCGATTTTTAGTGCAGTTCTACTAGGAAAAATATTACCATATTCTCACTAAATATTGACTTCCATGTACTGTATCCTTCTGATTTGATACAACAAAGTAATCCTGCTCTTTCCAAAGAGAAATGAAGTATTTATTGGAAAGCAAGATATTTATTAAGTAGTTCTACTTTTTTTTGCTTCAATTCTAGCTCCTTTACAGTCTTTATCTGGTACTGGGTCTCAGTCCTTTCTAGTGTCATTCTCCTGAAACACCTAAATTTTTCCATCAGCCATGGATTTTTATTTTTAACTTCCCAGAGAGAAGGTCTCTGTTGATTTTTCAGTTATAGAGTGGGAACAGTGCAGCAGATATTCTGCAAGATTTCTTTACAAAATCCCAATTTAATTTATTCACTTCTAATTTTTTCTTCTCAATCAAGTTTGCTCAGAATATTTTTCCCCAGAGTGATGAAATTCAGCATTTCTGAAATGCCACATCAGCGTGTTAGCCATCCAAACCAGCATATGCCTCTTCTT
Source organism: Callaeas wilsoni (assembly GCA_013398955.1). Lineage (NCBI taxonomy): Eukaryota > Metazoa > Chordata > Aves > Passeriformes > Callaeidae > Callaeas > Callaeas wilsoni. The sequence continues at coordinate 45,833 of VWPU01008079.1, read as the reverse complement.
TGGGAAGTAGGTCAGGCTCACTGGTCCCTAGGCAACCACCGAATCTCACTCCCATGATCAATTCATCTGCATCCCTGTTCATGACGTCTGAAATGAGTTCAGCTGGTATTGTGTGCTGTGGTTTTTGCATTAAAAGATTATTGTCTCTTTTTAGCAATGCTAAGTGAGTTATTTTGGCTGCATCAGACCTCTGGTATATTGAATGGCCCATTTTTAAATATTCCATATCTGCTTTCCTTCTCCTCCCACATACTGCCATACAACAGACTAGTTCCCATTGGTCTCTGGTTTTATTTAATGGATTCTTTTCCAGACTTTGGTTATCAAATTAATCCTTATGCAGTCAAAACTCAGTGGATATGAGTTACTCATCAATTCTTTAATACTATAACATCCACCTTCATTTCTTTTTCTGTGCTCATCCTTTCTAAGAGTCTGGATGAGCACATGAGCAGAGAGGGAAGTCACAGAGTGCACCCCCAGCAAACTGCATTGCACTAAACACATGCACTGCCAGGGCATTTGAAAGTAGGAGAAATGAGCAGGCACCATATAGCAAGGCAGGGACCAGAAAGCACAGAGACAGAGCTCTGGCTTAGGCCCATGTAAACCTGCTTCCACTGAGGCTGCTGAGGTCCCTTGCAAGAGCTGCATCGAGTGCTCAAAGCTGCTGTTCAGCCACAGTAGCCTGACCTGGCACTGGTTCAGCCACTGAAGTATCCCATGAGTTTTATGACCCTCATCACACAAACAGTTCTGTGAGGGTTCAGCAATACACGTCTTAAAATCACTGAGAATATCAGTTCCCTCCTGCTGGTCTCCCACAGCCCATCAGAGCTATGTGAGCAATTTCTCTCTCACATATTTTTTATTAGGGGATCAATCTGTTCACTGCAAGCTGAGCTCAGTTTGTACATTTGACTTAGCAATAACACCCAATGCAGTAAATTAAATGTTAATTCAATGCCTTTATATCTGCTTCTTGTAATGTCAGTCATGCTTTGCCTTCCAGTGTGTGAGGTACAGGCTGCTGCATGCAGAGAGCTCTGCAGCTCCCTGGAACACAGCCCAGACTTGTGCTTGGGCTCTACTATTAGGATAAGTTTTATTGGTTTATAAGGAAATAGCTCATAAGGTGCTGCATACTTTTCTTCCTTTCTCCTGACAATAATCTTCTGGCTATAGCTCAGAATTAAGACCAAAACCAGGGCTGTTTTTCTTAGCTACATCTAAAGACATCTTGTGCGGGTAAGAGTAAAAAGCTATGAAAGTCCAAACTGCAAACCTAAAATTAAATGATGATGGAGAGACTAAAGCCAGCTACCAAAACATGGATATATTTTGTAAAGGTAATAATTGTATCACACTCTCTCCTACTTACTGTAACTACACCTGTATGATTTTAAAAAAAGACATAAATATAAAGAAATTAAACACATATTTCCTAGTGACATATTTCATACTTGGATTTAAAACTGGTGAAAAGGAAAAAATAAAAACAAAAATATGTGAAACGTAAAGGAAAATGAGAATGACATCTTTTTCTAAATGTTCTTGTAGATAAGTGATGGGCATGAAACAAAATTTTTCTATATTTGATTGCAAAAAATGTGTCACCTCTGGTTATCTGTCATAAAAGATACAGAGAAGTAAGGGAAAATTTCTTCATATTGATTAAAACTGGCATTTAGATCCCAGCGCCTCAGGAGAGACAACCACGACACAGCACCAAATCCAAGCACTGACTAACCCTGGCCATCGCCTGCCCCGGCCCGGCTCATGGAGCGAGGGAACAGCTGTTCCACACACACACTGTCAAGTGACAGCAGCTTCACCAGACGCATACTTAGCAAATGCATCAACAACACAAGTGAAGTAGATGTTGCTTAGATCTTCACTGGGGAAAGCATGAGAAATATATCTTGATTAACTCCTCACCTCCATGGCATTGCTGCACTAATCGTGGCTTGTCTTAGTATCAGCATCTTGCATTAGCTCTCCAAAGCAGCAAGCCAAGAAGCTTAACAATAAAAGGCACTTAGGGAAAGCTGTTTTCATTCCTCCATATCCCACCAGTTCCAGGGACCAGGGGTTTGGGGCCTTGGCTTCACTGTGTGACTGGTGTTCACATAGCTGCAGCCTTCAGACCTGCTGGGCATGACGGCCTGCAGACACAGCAGATTTCCATCTGTCTTCATCATCAAGCTGTGGCTGTCAATCCCACCAGCTTCACGGGAAACCTTGGTGTTACCAATCAGCTTAGCCTACTGTGCACACGCCACACAGCTATAAACCATAAAATTATTGTTTTTACAAGGGCCGTGGATTTAAAATTGCGTAAGCCCTTCAACTGAAGAAATGGGAGGCTATTGCACCAACTTAAATACACATGTAACCACATGCACCAGTGTCTTGGGATGTGTTTGAACCTCAAACCTACAATATATACATATTTATGCACAAAAGAGAAAAGGTATTCTGTATTTCTCACAGACTGATATATACAGGAAGTGTCCTTGGAGCAGCAGTTCATCACATGATCTCTGAAGCCAGCAATGGCAGCAGCATCTTCTATAGATACAGAGACACAACAGGTGGGAGAAGCAGACGAGACAAGATTTCTTTTAGGTGTACAAAGTTTGTATTTCATTCATGCTATTTCTGAAATGGAATAACATCAGCAAGTAGTCATGAGGCCACAAGTTAGGAAATTACATCATGTATTTGGCAATGACTGCAGGATATAAATAAACGCGAACATCAAACCTTTCACGGAAACAGATGCAAAAAGGGGTTCATTTGCCCCTGTGCAATTAGCAGACTGTAACATTTATGTGTGGATGTACAAATTGTTTTTTGCTTCCCAGGAGTCAAGACAGACCTGGCAGAACTGGGCTGCACATTCCCATATGAAGGGCATGGTGATTGTTACAAGATGCAGAGCATAGCACAGAACCTAGCTCAGTACAGCAAAAAAGCATAAATCCAAGAATGGATGTAAGGAACCTTTTTATCTCTCTCCATTTCCCCATCCAGAGTAGTTACAGAAAGAGAAATTACTCTGAGTGCTACAATTTAGTATGAGTAACCCTTATAAAAAGTTCTCTGTAGCCAACCTTACAATAGAAACGCTCTACCTCCCTTCTTCCCTTTGGGTTATTTTAAGCACATTTGCAAGTAGTTCAGCACCTAGAGCCAGACCCTGAAAAGATAAAACCATAGGAACAATTTTATTACCACAACCTGTCTTACAGGTCCTTCTAGGAGAAAATGCACACACAGGCTTCCAGAAAAAGGCATGGTGAATCATATCTGACTTAAATTACATTAACTCTATAAAACTTTTATTGCTTCTTCAGCTTTTATAAAATAATGACTTAGCTCCCTGGATGAAGATAGGCATAGATTTCTGAGATGCACAGGATACTGGACCAGACTTGTCCAAAACTACTGGCATCCTATGCCATTAATTAAAAGGGACAGCATGGACGCACTTCTGCTGGGCAAATGAATATAATGTCAATTTAGCAGCTACACAGTTTTCAGAATTAGGAATTGTGGGTAGACAAACCTACCTGTCAGGCCAAACAACTTGATAAATCTTAATTCATAATAATGCAAAAAAACCCCAAGAAATCAAAACAACAACAAACCAAAACCAGAAAATCTCTTTGGAAATACTCTCTGCACTTCTCCATGCTCATCTTTAGTAACTTTCCTTCTTCCTTCCTCCTCCCACCAGGGGATAAGCAACAGCCTCGAGATGTTGCTGAAGAACGATGCAAGCGAATCCCACCCCTTCCACTAACATCCCTGCTTGCATGGGGATAGTGCTTTCCAGTGACATTATAAAACAGATTCCAAGGCAAAATACTTCATCATCAATACTTACATCATGGCAACCACAGCAAAATGTAGAGGTTCTTGTATGCACTATGCAAATGTATACAGAATTAATTTCTGCTGTTCAGCTCCCTGCCATCTTACAACACTGTAAGACCTTGAGAAATCACCTCAGTCTGGATTTACCACATTAAAGATTTCTATTGCTAGTCTTGCCTCCCCATAATTAGCCTTTGCTATTTCAATCTGCAAAGTCTTTTCGTTATTCAAGAACTCCAATGTGCTTTAGTACTTCTGATTAATTATGTTTTGCTGGTTTGGATTGTCAGCTATTGAGTGTAATGGACTTTTTACAGGTGAGCAAAGAGAGGGAAGGCACAAATCAAGCAAACCCACCTAAAGCGGGACCATGACACTGGCATTTTCTTAAATAAATCAAATTAGCACAGATGCTTAACTAGCAGGAGGTGCACACACGTGACTTCAGTAAGCCTTCCACAAGGTAAACCAATAGTGCTCTACAGCAGAGAGGTTCATTGCTCACTTAAGCTTAGCTAGATACTGTTTGAAACAATGCACAGGTTAAATAACTGCAAATTCTAGAAACGTGCCAGGAAAGGAGGACTGCTTGTCTATTCTAAGATGTGTTGCATTTCTTTGTCTTGCAGCTACAATTCACAACTACGTGTAGAAGTCCAATGATTTCTAATCGTTAATTGAAATCATGATCATATAAAAATAACTATCCTGCAGCATAAAGTTAATCTAAACACAGAGAAACTATTTCAAGCAAATGGCAGTCTTGCTGACTGAGATTTTACAAATGTTGCAGGGATATTACTTCCTTGCTTCTAGCACTGCCATAATTTTAAGACAAAAATCTAAACACATCTTTATAGTGTTGGCCATTAGCCTTCACACATGGCTGTTGTAATCACTCCTCTCCTAAATTTTTCTTATTTTTCCATAAGGATTTTACTTATTTTGATCACTCATTCTCTGTTGCAGTGCAGATAGTAAAACACAAATGTTATTTAAACACAGAATTCCTTAAAGTAGATTTCACTGGGGTTAAGGGCTATTTTTAGCCCAGCTAGCACAGAGATGCACGGAAGTGTTTACTAGCTTGAACACAGGTCATAAAGTCTGCATAGACCACCTGCAGTTTAGATAATTTATGATCAGTGACAACTGTGTGTTACTCTCCAACAGGCAAATAGCTTTAACCCTTCTCTATCAGCCATAAAGCTCCCGAAAGGACATTGCAGCAGTGACCTTTTGGTGTCTCCCGAGCGTGTCTTTTCATCCACGCCTAAGGAAACATACGGGGGACTTGCTGCCCTCACTTACAGGCTTTTCATGCCGCTCAGATGATCAAAAGGGAAGCCCCAATTGGACATGCAGGGCCAAAATCCCTCAGGAAACCTTCCAGAAACATCAGGCAAATTATCTGCAAAGCAAAACAAGCCCATCTGCAGAAGACAGTGGAAAGAACTTGAGAACTCAGACCTGAGAACTGCGTATGTTACTGTATATCCACCACTTTGCATTTTATCAATTTCAGTATTATTTCACCTCAAATTTACCTTCCAGGTTAATTAATAATTAATAAGTCCCTGTGAAATATTCAGATATGAAATGCAAAGCCATTTACTTTGCACAGTATTGTCAATTATCTCCTCTACTGCCTTTACTGCCTCTTATGTTTGTATTAGTTTCCTGTTGTCTGCCATCATCACTCTGTGTCCCTTTGGCAAATTGATGAAGACGTTCTTAACGAGTCTCCTGGCCCACCTCTCCTATGCTGACTGCTCAGGGTAGGAAGCTGAAGGAAGCTGCAAAGGCAAGAAGATCTTAATTGATCAGGTTTGGGCAAGCACAAGAATTTGATCAGAAGTAGTGATTTACAGGATCAGGACTCAGTTGTTCTATGGTGGCTCTTTTCTGCTTTATTAAAGAGTGACTGCATCTCAGCCCAGAAAAGCTGCTCTACAGCTCAACCCTGTAGTAACACATAGAATGGAAGAAGGAATTCATGGTTTTTCAAATCAAGGAAGTTCTCCCTGGGAATATATTATTATATTTGCCTACTGCAATACAAATATGATAAGGTTAGATTTGTAATCACCCCTGGTTCTCTCTACAGTCAACAGATAAAACTGATGGTCAACAAATAAAGTCATGTGATGCTTATAATTTGGATTTTGACTTGGCTAGATTGGGAACAATGTAACATTTCTCTATGACTAATTACCACAAGAAACAAAAACAAGTTGGGTACTTTTTTTATAAGCCTAATGAATAGAACAGAGCTTTTGAAGTCAAAATAAATTCCCATTTTTTCTCCTCTTTATAATCAGTTAAAGAAAAATAATGCATAGATCATCTTGCATCTAAACTGAGTGCACAGCATCACCTGGAATCGAATCTCTAAGCACAGAAAACAAATTTGAAATCTGACTTTCAAAACAGAATGATCTCTCCATTCCTCACCAACTCCAGTTCACCATATAAATTATTCTGGATGAATTCTCATTTGTTATTTGGGTGAACACAAGTCTTCTTGCAATTAATGTCCATGAGAACTCAAGCTTAGTCTGCATCACTTGTCATGCCAAGATGAATACTATCACTAATAATTTTACACAGTGAATTATTATCTACCGTGTAAATAACTACCATGACCTCCTCAACGTCATTCCTTAGTATACTCAGAGCGATTAAAAACAACTATCCTGATGTTATTCCAAACCTTGATGAAGCCAAGAGAAAGATTTCTATTTATTTCCAAAAATAATAAATTCTTTTAACTATATACTCGTGGCTTTAAAAATGTTGCCTCTGACTCTGAGTCCTTAATTCATTCGCAATCAAAATATTATTTGCAAAAGTACTGGGCAAGACAACACTGGCAGGTCTCCTAGGGTTTCCTGCCAGATCACTACGGTCTGCAAGGTTGGGCTTCTGCTTCTCCACCATCAACCTGGCAAGCCCTGGGAGAGCTGGCTGTGGACAGGGCTTTTGGGGCTGGTCTGCTGGATCTCAGTAAGGTGCTGGGCAGTGTATGACTGGCTTTTGCATTTGTGGAGGCAGGAACTTGAAGCACCAGCTCCACTCCTGGCCCCATCCCAGGCTGGATGCCCTGGGAACTCAGGCACACGCTGCTGAAACCTCCAGGAACTCCTGCCTCTCTGTAAAGAGCTCCTCCAGCTCGGCCTCCTGAGCAAAGGGCCAAAGCCACTCAAAGACCGCAGCTGCAATGCAACAACAGATTCAGAGCCAGTGCCTCTCTCAAGCAGGAAGCTCTTACTTGGCTCGCTTGAGAGTTAAAAAATGACCAGTCAGAAATTTTATATCTTAAATGCTTGCAAGAAGCAGCCCATTAGTTAAGATCACACAATACTTGCTGCGTTTTTCATGGAGGGACACTGCTTTAAAAAGCAAGCTGACACATTCTGCACCGGCTTTATCTTCTAAATGATTTCACATTCTGTGCCAAAGTCAGCACATTATAATAATCTTGCCCTGGAACGGAATGTGGGAGAAATTATTTATTACAAATATTCACATACACATGTACTTCTCAAAATAATCTGATGTTTGCTCATAAGAATAGCTGGAACAATAAATAGATTAACAACTTATTATCTCTCTCTTCTGTGAAGATTATAGTTCTCTGCTCCTTGGCAAACACTTTGGATTGTGCAACAACATTACATTTCATTATGCATCACTATCACATACTTTCATGCTATGAAGCTCTTGTGTGAGATGTCAAATTTGTTATAAAAATCTTTGAAGCTAATTAAATGTTAGACTGTTTCATTCAATTGCTTATTGATGCCATTAAATATCTTCAAAATGCATGTTCCTGACAATGCAGCTTGAACTGCAGATGACTTTGAAAAGTAACACTTGTTCATAATTCTTGAATTAGTTTACACTGCTGAGCCACATGGAGCCCAAACTTCAGCCTGGTTGCACAAGTGATTTAGAAAAATACATGTAACTGAAATTAAGGATGCCAGATTTACCACTAGGATATTCAGCTGCATTTCCACTGATCTCCATAGCATTAGTTAATAGCAAAGGTCACTTTGCATTCCAGCACGCTTGAACAACTCCCTAAAGAGCAATGCTTGGGGCTCTGGAGAGCTTCTGAACACTAACAGAGCAGAGGGGAGGTGAACAAGGACGAGATGTCACTGATGCCTTGAGGTATGTCTTCATAAACACCCAGGGAAACTCTTTAGAAAGAGATTGAGTTCTAACAGGTTTTCAGAGATCTGATTCATCAAGAGAAAAAACAGGGCACTTGGAGCTAATTTTGTTAGAATTTACTGATTGCCACTACTATTTAATCAGCATACTTAATGTCATTCATTACGATGAATATTCACTTACTGATGAACAAACCTTCTGTCGCATTTGTCAGCAATAATCAGTTCTTCAGAGGAAGGCTAAAAGCCTCACAGCCCCCTGATGAACATGCTAAAATACACCAAGATAACCAACAGTAAGAAAGTGAAATTGGCTGTATAAAGATTATGTTCAGCTGGCTGATGTACATCTCCTCAGACTCTCACGATGTCAGAGAGATTAAAAGCCCTTTTAGCAGTGTGACCTCTGCACGTGTAGGGTAATCTGTATCTCCTGTACATCAGATCCCTGCCTCTCTTGTCCTCCCAAACTCACTTTCAAGCTTTCAGTTTTGCTCAGCTAAAGGGGGTTCAGTGCAGGTGAAACATAGCTCCTGCTGCTTTTGGAGTAGGATCATAGTGCTACTTCCACATGTTCATATAAAAAACAGCAGTAAAACTTGAAAGAAAAACTATGGTAGTAGGATGGCGTATTTTAGTAAACAAAGCAGCGGATGATCCTCAAATTTAGAAGGTTTATCCAGTCATGCAGTGAGGCCCCAAATTTTAGGACAGCCCAAGAAAAGCTGCTACAAACCCAGGAGAATGGAGTTCTCCAGCTCAAGTGCAGCAGACCTAAGGCTCTGATACAATGTACAGGGATTAAGCAGTGGCCTTACAATACTCTGAAGATTAGTGTAAGATTTCTGTCTTAGGTAACATAATTATGTCAAGAGTCAGTTCCATTTCTTCTAGTCATCAAAACCTTTATGCACTATCATTAATATATTTCTCATTTTCGGATTCCTAGGGAAGAGATCCCATTAGGATTTGGTGTAACGCCTTTTTCTCACACAATCTTATTTTATAACTTGCTGGCAAAGGTATCCACCAGGGAATGAAATACAGAATTTATCTGATGTTCCTATGTTACTGCCCTGGAGCAGATGCTCCAGCACAGAAGATTTTCGGATTATCAAGATAGGGTAAGAGGAATGTCATGGCCTCTGGTAGCCTGTGTAGGGACATTTATCAGAAAGACAGCTGGTATAAGACTGCTTTGTTCTTGTCCTCTGATGCAACAAAAGGTACTTTTAAGACGTTTTTAACTAATTAAATAGAAGGTTATTTCCAAAATACAACAGAGGGAGGAATTTGTTCCCTCAGCTGATGAGTTTGTTTTCTTGATGCTGAAATAGACTCAGTAACACAGTATAATCCTTCTTCTCAGTCTCCACATATGCCAGTGGATATTTCCATTAGGGACACGGCTTACAAGGCACTCAGACAAGAGGCTGGAACCACGCTTTACTGCCCCAACAAAACATTAGGCTGTTCTTCAGTCTGTTTTCTTGAGGTCAAGGAAACTTCTCCCCTACTCTGGTAGGCTGGAAGCATCTGGGATCTCTCACTTTGACAAGTCACAGAACACTTAAACACTTAAGAAGAAAAGTAATCCGTCAACTTGTGGGGTAGAAGAGATTCACATTTTGTATCTCAAAATGTAATGGTGGCAGAAAGTTGTGCAAACATTAATGAAACTTCAGATTGCAATCGTGTGGTTGTGAACAAGAAATTGTACCTTTTCTCTAACAACAAATAAATGCAACTCGTGCAGGAAAGGAAAAAAGTCTTACATGAGAAAACAAGCGGCAAGGGAAATTAGTCTGCAGAAGTTCGTTCCTAAGATACTCATGTATCTGGCATGGGTCAAGCACTAGAAAAGATGCATGAAGGAGAAAGGTTGCGATGGGCATCCGTGTCGCCAGAGCTCTGGAATGCTGCAGTGTATGCTTAAAGAAAGCCTTTCTGAGAACTGCAGGATCCACATGGCACGGTGCACACATGGTGCATAGTATGGCATTAACTGAGGAGAGGATCTGAACAAGGAAAACATCTGCATCCTCTCCTTTTTACATGGCTACAATGTCTCCTTCACAAAGGGAATTAGGTGCCCCATCTGCACCAGAGCTAGAGCTGGCCAACACAAAATTTTCCTCTGGAAAGGATTTTTTTTCGAAGGACAAAAGCTGCTTTGAGAATTGGACTTGAAGCTGTTCTGCTCACAATGTACTTCAGTAACATTTTTTAAAAGATCATCTCTGATGCAGTTTTTCTGAGTTTTAGCTTATTATGGTAATACTTGCATTTTTTCAATGCCCCTTCAGTGTTGAAAAGCCACAAGCAGGTGAACAAAACTGATCATGTATATAAAGTACCATGAGAGACCTGACAAAAATAACATTTAACAAGTGAGAAGGCGCCCACAGGCCATATGCATGTGGGTTTACCCATTTCACTGTGCATGACTTGGCTGTGTAATACATATTTTACATCAGCTTCTGCCCTGACTTTGTTCACATCAAACCCTTGTAAGAAGATCGACAAGCTCTTAGGAGGATATGAAATTACTGACACAACAGAACACACATAAGCCATGGCTTAATTCAGCAGTGTCCTTAGGTGGCCACCTTTTCCTAGAGTATTTCCAGCTTCCACAAAAATTTCTGGAAAGCAAGAGACCGATATTTAAAACTCAGCAACAGTTTAGCTTGAGTCTTACACTATTTACATCTATTTATCTTTTTTTCCTTGTAAGGTTTCCATGTGACAGGAAAGTAATTTGCAACTGATAGCACTGAGATGCATGACTTTGCATACATTACCCACTATGGTGCAGCATAGAGATATTTCAAGATAGCTTAAAATAAACTGGCTTGAGCACAAGAAATGGGTTGAGATGTAACAACACAGAGCTCTGCCCACAGCTTCATCCATCCCAACAAGGACCAAAAGCAACTGGCACGGCTCGCAGATGCATTAGGCTCGGATCACTGCCCACCTCTGCTGCTCCTACCCCATTTTGAGCAGGCATTTTATTCAATTTTAACAGCACTTCTGCAGAGAAAGTTTAGGCTCCTGCTCCCCATGTCCTCAGTGCACAGCCACTTGTAGCAACACCCACATCAACATCAAACAGGCAAACTAGCTGTGCCACATGCCACAACAGCAGCTGTGGCATCTGCAGCCAGCAGGAGCCTAAACCCCTCCCTCAGAACCCTATGGAGACACTCGAGAGCCCGCACTGCTGCCACACTGGGCAGGGGTCGATGTGAAAGTAAGGAACAAAGCTTTCATGCACCTCAAAGGTGATTTACAATGAGTGGAGAAAGGAAAATGGGAGAGGAAAAGATATTTTCCTCCAAATTTGCATGGCACATGAAATTTCCTTCTTAGCATACCAGGTCCTTTGAGAATACAAAAATTGTATTGACCGAAAAAAGAACAAGATGATGACATAAGAACCAAAAAGTATTTGCAAAACTACATTAATATTTTGAATTTTAAAAAGTTTGGAAAAATTTTCAATGCCCTCTCCTTTTCGGCCTGAGCAATTATATGCTAAATGGTCTTAAAACTGCAAATATCAAAGAAAGAGAATCAGATTCACTCTTTCAGAGAAATTCCTGATTATATAGGAAGAAAGTATCTAAACCCCAATGAGTTGAAGGATCGAACATTTAGTATACTTTCAAATATGAAGATCGTACTCAGTTGTTCATCAAGTTTATCTCTTCCCAGATTCAGGGATGTGATCTTTTCTGGCTTTAGTGCACCTTCTAAACATCACTTCCACAACACCACCTAAACAAACAATGCACTTGTATGCATAGTGCATATTTTATGATCTGCTACACCAAGATTTCCCAAAGTGTGTTCAAGAAAAAGGCTACATGGAAGAGGACTTCTTTCCACGCGCACGACCTAATTAATATTCAGTTGCTTCTGGTTTTTGGGAGGTTTTTAATGCTTCAGTTCAATTTTTATTCTACTCCCTCCTCCAATCAAGAAAAGAATCTAGAATTTTAAAGGGTAAGTCCAGGAAAAACTCACAATTTATTACAGAGGCTCACATAAAAGCAAAAACAGCCACAGTGGATTAATGTATTTCCTTTCCCACAGCTTTTTCACTTAAACCATAACTGTGCGTATTTACCGCAACTCTTCCATCTGCCAGCGGCATTGTGCTGACACATCCAGCACACAGGCTGGGGACTGATGGCGAGGAGACAGGTCCCACCACTGCTCTCAAACTTTGTGATTAATATGGCATGAAAACTGCTGAAAAGCCACACTTGCAGACATTGCTGACTATCGACAGTGACCCAAATCCTTGTTATTGCAGCCCTTTATCCTAAACGTGAGTCAAGTCTTTAACAACATAAAATGCTTATAAACAAAAACTAAAATAGATTGTCATCAAAAGCTCCAGGGCTATAATCAGGCTTGCTCCTTTTTCTTAAAAGTCCTGCATAGCCTGTGTAGGGAAAGGAGAAATGGCTAATGTAGGCATTTGGTTTTTCTTTTACGAAAAGCAGTACTACCAAAGAGGAGGTACTTACCTTTTGACAAGGTCAAATAGAGTCCACATCACTGTCAGAGTTTATCCTTTGGACCCAATCCTTTCAGCAGGCATATATATAAACACACTCACTTGACAATATGGGAAGTGTTACTGATAGATAAGTTATGTAAATGATACAGCATACTATAATCACCTCTAAACTTATTCTCGGAGTTCAGAGGTTTCTGGAAGAGATCAACCAGCCACAATGTCACTCCAGTGCCCCAACATGACAAACCCACTAACTGCAGCAATGTCACAGTAATTCTTCCAACAGCTTGGTGACCTCTTTGCAAACCTCTCTCGTGCCTAATGCTGGCCTGAAAAGACCTAGCTCCTCCCCAAACTGAAAAACGCATATAAAAGCCTGTATGTTGCTTCCATGTACTGAACTTCAAGAAGTTCAGCACTTCAAAAAGTGATATTTTCTTTGCTTGTTTGTGATGGCAAGTCTGTTTTGGGGGATGGTTATTTCTGAAGTGCCAGTCTCAATTACTAATAAACACGTTGACTGCAATTCTGACACTGACTTCAGAGGTCCGCCAGTGTCAAAAGGGGGTTTCACCCCTCTTTCATATTTTCTTTCTGCCCAACACTTTCTACATGACCAAGATGGGCAAACTCACAGAAAAATGTGGCCATTTTAGCAGCTTGAGAAGGCCACAAAAAGCCACATATAATCCCAGTTGTCAAGAAAGCTGAAATCCAGAGGTCTTCAGACTACTGGAAAATAGAGCCATCCCAACCACCAGAATCCTAGTGATGCACCAAGCAACAGCAACTCAGCCAGAACTGGATAAAGTAAACCCATGTAGCTCCCACAACATGCTAATTATCGACCCCTTCCAGAGGTTAAAGTAATGCAGTCTCCCTTTGCTGAGAACAACAGGCAGGCTTGGTGATACAGATGTTTATTCACTGGGAATACAAATCGGACATATCAGTTTGCTGTGCAGAACTCAACAAAAACATCCAACCTCAGAAGCTTCCAAGTGGGCTTTGCACTAAAAACCATGGTGTGAACACAGACAGTTTTTCCCTGCCCCATGAAGTTTCCTGGCAGGTGTTTTTTCCTCAGAGATGACTATTACCATTGATGACGCCCATTAATGCTTTTCATGCCCATTTAAAAAGAAAAAGCTGCAAGCTTTCTTAACTCTCGGCTATAAAACTTAATCATTTACATCTTAGCACAAATAATATTTCCATGTGCCACGCTAGTCTCATCTGATATCAAGCTGTGAAAAAAGAATCCCCTACTGATCTTGACAGGCTTAAAGGTAATAAAATGACTTTTGGTCAAGAGTGTCAGTTAATATGGCAATCTCATAAAGGAACCTTGTAAGAAATATCACCCATTGCTGTTCATAAACACAAGCCTGGTTTGGCTATATTCAGTTACAAGTAAAGAAGGATAATTAAACAGTTCATGATATGGAATGGCTAAAACATGTGCAATCTTATTTATGTTCTCTGCACCTGTGTTTTCTATGGCTTAAATTATAATACTGATCTTTTAAACTACACTCAGGGAGTATCCCAGTTCATTCACATGGGAATGATATGTTCTATTTTTAATTAATATGTAAATTTAAAAGGATGCAAGATATTGCAGAGCCTTACCATTAGCCAAATATATACTGGCAAATAACTATTAAATTGTTTACTCTTGTCGCAAGGCAACGCAAGTACTTCCAGAAGCAGTCTGTGCGCCCAGTGTACTTGCCGGTGGTATTCCTCTCCTTTGTTCTCTCCACCTTTATTTTGTTCTTTTTGGTGCTTCAACTCACATTATTTAATCCACGGTGTTAAGGGGACCTCTTGTAGCTCCTTTTTCAAACCGGATTGTAACCTCTACCCGCGTAAGCCGCAACCGCAACGCGCGGAGCAATGAAACCACAGAACCTTTGCTAAAACCCTCTAATCCTTAACCAAGCCTTTGAGGTGGAGGCACCGCGCTGCTGGCAGGGGAATGGCACAGGGGGCTCTCGGTCCCGTGCTGGTACCGAGGGTGGCACGGTGGCTCCGAGGTGGCCGTGGGACGCCCGCCCGGCCGTGCCACCGCGGAGCGAGGGGCGAGCAGCCCCCAGGCCGGGGCTAATCCAGCAGGTTACCGCTGCCCGCTCCTGCCCAAACACCGTGGGAAACAGGACATCCTCACGCTTTTACTTCGTTACTACATTTTTAATTAGTTTTTGCGGTATCATGGTAGATTACTGTGCTGTCTGTAATTTCATCCGCCCTATATTCCAGTCACTACTTTTTACAGATCTTACAGGAGTTACAAAATAATTCCCAGGTATTTTATTTTGCATGTTCCTTAAGAGTACTTGAAAAGAAAGCACTGAAAATTGGTTCGGATATAAAAATTGAAAGGAATCTACTATAAATGTTATTTTTTTAAAAAAGCCAGTTAGTTTCAAGACTCCTAAACTCAAAAAAAAAAAAGAAAGAAGAGACTGTACAATATGTGTGTGTGTGTCTAGACAGGGAATTCACAAGATACTCGACAGGTCTTTATTTCCAGTTCATTTTCAAGTGTGCGAGTATATATTTTTTTATATATATATATAAAAATACTACTATATTTTTTGTTTGGCAAACACTTTCCCCTAAGGTAGAAGAATAAAAATGGCTCGATAAAGGAAAAGCACAGTTGTACAACTGAAAGAAAACTAAACTACTCTCAAGATATTTAAACACATGCAAAGAAAAACAAATCCATATCCTTTAAAATTTTAAAGTGCAACATTAAACCCACTGTAATAGTTAAGTACAACCATTAGTTGACTTCTGTATTATAACATGGATTAATGGTAATTAAAAATATTTATGTAATGATCTATTGTTTATATCCCCCACAAAAATCTAATGCCAAACATGTCAAAGAATTTTCTGACACGAAAAGCTTATTATTCAACCTTTATAGTACACTGACATTTAACTGTAACATCAAAATGTTTTTGCATTTGTTCCCTGTACACTCTGGACAGCACAGAACTTTCTGAGCTCAGTGAGGATTTCAAGCAAATTTCTTCATTGCCAGTATTAACATGCATATATTAACTTTAAAGAAACAGAAATTACATAACATTTTAACTGCTCTCACATATTGATGAAATGCCTCATTCAAAAGATTATTTTTCCCTTACCACCAATCAGTGGTCCTTCCTATTTGCTATACTTTGCTTATACTGTCCTTCTTAGAAATATACAGAAATATACTTAAAATTTACTAAAAAAAGTTTGTAAATATTTGACTGAAAAGGATAACAAAATGTCAATTCAAGCCAGGTATTACTATTTTTTAAAAACAAGTTTCTAACATAAAAAAAATTACTTTTAGAGCATTCACAAAGAATGAGATGTTTTAAATACGATTTTCCTACTATAACAGCCAACACCTAGGATTATTTTCATTATACTTTATTCCAACAAGCCAACCGCATGGCAGCTTCTAGCTGTATGTGCAACTCAAACCTCTCGGAACAGCAATACAGAAAAACAAATTTCTTAAATGTAGAATAGATTGCCAGCAGCACAGTAATGGAAAATTATTCTAAAAGTTATAGCGACTCTGATACTTTCTCTCAAGAATTAGAAAAACATCTGTTATTTACATTAGGGTTTTTGTTTATAACTGTTACTCTTTCTTTTCCTTTTACCTCTAGGCAATATTTTATTCCACAGTAAGAGGAAGTGCACAGCCAGTTTTAAATTCTGAAAGATTACACGGCATTAAGACTGTCAGAAGAAAGAGTGAAGGCAAACTGTGAACCAGCCAGATTAACACCAATGCTGTCATCAAGATTCACCTTCCAGCACCTAACTTTTTACATTTAAAATATTCTCTATTTTTTACATTTAAAACTAATCCCTCAAATAATCTTATCATTATCTTTATTTGAACTTATGAAGTAGATATGTTCAGTGCTATAGTTACAGTATTTTGCAGACTTCTCTGCTAAGAAGGATGTAACAAACCCATCTGAGACCCATCTTTTGTAATTTTGGCTTTTTAAAGGTTTTTTTTTTTTTTAAGATAACAATTATAGAACAGATTAAATGGAACATTTATTCTTAGTAACCAAAGCTGAATACAAACAAATTTTAATACTCTGAGCACACCACTGAGATTTATACTCAAGAAAACCAGCAGAAACTCAGCTCACTGAAGTACCCATGAGCATCCTTAACTTTTGGGATTTACCATAAAAATGAAACAAGAAGAATAAACACACTCAATTGCTCCTCAATAAGTACTGCATCACCCCCTTAATTGCAGGGTTTTTCCAATATTAAAAACATCAAACACAAGTTGATATACTTTTAAGATTATGTGCTATCATAAATGATGAGGAGTGAATACAAAAAGCAGTCATTAACATACTTATCTACTAGTTTCAATAACACATAATTACAATTATGGTTGTCAACCCTTTACTTTCAGAGCTTTCCTATAAACTTTAAAATTCCAGAAATAAAGATGACTGTAACCAGATTTTTTTTATTACAACTGTTTTATAAAATTTACTGCAACATGCATTCTGAAACAGATTCCTTAGTTTATATTAAGTAATTCTACACTACTTAATATGCAGGCAATTAGACCACTGATTAAAAAAAAAATAAATCTTTGAAATAGAAAGTAGAGCTCTTATAAGTTTCCCAGACAGGTTTTGTAACCGTTATTCCTTAAATCTAGCAGTGTTAAGAGTCAGGTCATGGTAGCCCATTTATGGTTTCCCCACTGCAAACGAAACAAACAAAACAATACATACCCAATCAATCTTTTTGACATGATACACAAAAATCAACCCCAAATTTAATAAAAGTACACAGCACTACTTATGTAAAATTTTGACAGAATTCTCTGACAGGATATTTAATTGGAAACAGAGATGAATTAATGTGAAGAAGTATAGAAACACAAATTGTCTACCAAACTATTTCTTCCTTTTATTAACTAGCCGTTTATCTTAGAAACTGTTGAAACACATTCTGCTAAAAGCTGACTGCTAAAATGACTTACTTGAGCCATTTTCACTGCACATTGATCAGAGGAAACACTTTCATGGTCTACTGAAAGTGCACAGGTATTTTTTAGCACTCTTTCAAACATAGAAAGAACTTCCTTAAACAACCTGATTATGTGTTTAATGTTCTCTGCTTCATTAAACACTCACACAAATTAAATCAACTAAAACAGAAAGCAATCAACAAAAATAAAGCCATAAATTTGATGTGTTTGCTTACAAAATTCTGAGTGGACAATGAAATGCAATAAAAACTACTCAGAGATTTTGCTCATTTGTTTATTATTTTATCGGTGGGTTGGGGGTTTATTTTTAATAAAACCTAGAAATAGGCTAAACAGTCTCTCAGAAGTTATTTGTTGAAATTATTTTGCCATTTTCCAAGGGAGGGCTAGGTTCAGATCCTTCAGTGGAAAATCTGCCCAAACTTCAATCTGCCACACAACACAGCAACTTGGCCTCTAAAGGGATCTAGTCTATCAGAAATCAGCTCCAGAGACAAGATTCAAATGCTGGGTCCAGTAATTCCAGGTGTTCTCAAAGCCATGTTAGCATCACAAATGGAGAGGATTTTACCCTTCCCCACATCCTGTTTAAAGAGCAGATGTGGGGGCTCCCCGGACCCTGACAGACAACCCTTTGTTCCAAGTTGACTGGAGAGCGTCCAAGCATTCCTGCCAAAGAAAACAGGGTTTCTCTGTCCCAGTTGTATTATGAAGGAAAGAAAATTGCTAATTCCATTGGTTCTGTAGGGGGCACTTCTCGATGAGAGTGTTCAAGGTTACCAACATCTCCACAAGTTTGACAGTTGGTTTAATTTAAGGCCATTTTTATTTTGTTTTTCCTCTCAAATCCAAAAATAGAAGTGAACGAATTTTCATGAATAACATCTCTAGGATTGAAGATCTGTTGATGAGAATTAATTGGTCTTGGGCTTTAAATTGTCCCATGTCAGCTATTCATAAAGGATTATTTGAAATCACTAACTGAATGCAACAAAATAATTTTCCTGCACAGCAAAGCCAACATTCCCATTCTTTCTTTAGCCATTTCATTGAGAAATACAGTGTTTATTCCTTCTCCTGGTTCTTTAACAAACCTTAATACTGGATATTAACACCTATTGGGTTAGATACCAGAGAGCATGCAGAGGATTCCCTGGGATGTTTCCTGAAGTAAAGATGCAGAAAAAGAACTGCTAACTCTAAAACATCAATTTTCAAGCTTCAGGGGGACTAATGAATAACATACAGAAAACCCCAAGCCAACTGATTTTGGAAACCTTGCGTAAAACTAAAATTCTGAGAGACTTGAACAGAAGCCTCTAAAATATTAATTTTTGGTACAATCTCACTGAGAGATATGATGAAGATACTAAAAGGAATAAAAAATGTATTTTCATGTTCATGAAATGGATAAGTTCATGCTGCCCACTGCTCTTTGATGGTAATAAGACAGGATATATTTATTGGTATAACTTATTGGAAAATTTTGTAATTTATTGGAGTTCTAAACCAGCATGATTTGCTTAGTTATGTGCCTATAATACATACGCACTGAGTAAAAAGGCACATGTAAAGAATTGTTCCAGAACTAATTATTCCTAAGGAATACAATTCCATTCCGATTTTATTAAGTGTACTTCAACAACGGCTTTGGAGTATTTGTAAAAGATAAATAAATCTCATGTCCTATCAATGCGGTATTTGATATATTGTGCAAATGAGTAATTTGCAGCTTAAACTCCTTCAGAGCTTTGCTCCCAGTGCTGTGCACAGCAGGTCACAGTCAGTACTGAAAAGTTTTGCTGTAGTTTAGCAACTCCAGTTTTCAATCACACAGTGCTGCAACAACGACAAGATTACGAGTTTTCTTTGCCACTCCATTTACTGGGAAATATTTTACTCAAACCATATTGAAGACCAGCAGTAAGATCTGATTAAAAAGTAAGCTCTCTAGCTTTCACTCCAGCTAAAATAAAAACACACGGGTCATTACTTTAGAAAGCAAACTCCAAGTGAAGGACAGCAAATACCACTGACGGAATCTGTTACATTCAGCACGATTCTGATACTCTGCTGACTTCTTTTACCTGTTTGATACATGAAGAGCCTGAAAGCAGGGGTTTGGAAAATTTAAGAAGTCACCATGACAAATTTTAACACAGAAAACATCAATGTGTTGCAGATGTTAAGCCATTTCTACTACTTGAGCAGAATATTTTGGCTGTTTAAATCCTTGAATACAGGTGACTTAAAGAAATAATCCCAACTTTTCAGCTGCAGAGGTGGAGAGGACCTGGCTAGGACCAAAGCAGCTCATTCTTTATCACAGTTCATTTTTTCTGCTTTCTTTTTTTTTCCCTTCTAAGCTTTTTTTCCTTTTTTGACAGTTTCAAAATGGGTGAATGACACTAAAAACCACTGACACTTCCATTCAGCAGCTCCACAGATCTCTAACCGGGAACCACGTACAATCCACTGAAAAAACCAACAGTACACCATTTAACAGGTTAACTTTTGTATCCACTCATCTAGTCCTAGGAGTCACTGGGGATTAATCTACATTTACAATCTATACCATTAGGGAGTGCTTCAGAGCAGACTATGCTGCTAAATTTGTAATTTTATATAAGAGCATTTCAGAAGTCTGCATAGTCAGAATTACAA
Source organism: Callaeas wilsoni (assembly GCA_013398955.1). Taxonomy (NCBI): domain Eukaryota; kingdom Metazoa; phylum Chordata; class Aves; order Passeriformes; family Callaeidae; genus Callaeas; species Callaeas wilsoni. Next base: position 25,522 of record VWPU01008079.1, on the reverse strand, counting down.
ACTCCCAGGACAAGGAGCGACCACATTGTCTGATTTGGATTTTTTACTTAGTAATTAGGACTATTTGCAGTTAATAGAGGAGTATCACTTGTGGAGATGACTGCAACAGGAAACCATTTATTGTAATAGTAATTAATGAGATACACCAACAAATTTCTCCTGAAGGATATAAAGACCTTTGTTGCTTAGGCAAAAGCAGGAGCATAATTAGACTAGGACTTATTCTGTGGTTTCAACTTCTGTTTTTCACCTAACACTGAGAAATTATTTATACTGATATAAGTAAGAAGTATGATGTCAAGGAAGTATCTGTTCAGCTCTTCTAATTACTTTTTAAACTTACTCAATACCAACTTGGAGCACTTTTTTCATTCGGTACAGAAATACTCTGAGCTAGATTTCATAAAACTCATTCTGACCATTTTAAAACAGTTCACCCAAGTCCATGAGATTAATATTGCAGATAAATAACATTTAGACATAAAGCAGTTAACACATTGAAGATGTTCAGAGAAGACCTTATACACGAGCTACTGGACTGTGTAAACTGCCTCTATGATAACCATGTTTTCTCTGATTAAGAATTCATTTTGAAAGAATTTCAGTTTTCCTTTGTTCGCAGCAGTACTTTCCCCTCATACAGAGATTTTCGCCCATTGCCTAATAAAATTACATAGATGCAGGTGTTAAATAGTAGTTTCTGCAAGGCTTCACTAACACAAGGAAAAGTACATATTATTTGTCACCTTAATTTTCTTTTTCATTTATAATTTACCACTATTGCCAAATACACAACAATTGCTACTGTTGGTAGGCATGTCAACAATTGGCATAAAATAACCTCCATAACCCCTGAAAAGAGTATTCTCTTTTTAGTATGTATTTATCATGAGGAAAATATTCCTGTAATGTATTTTCCATGGTATGATTAAGTTGAAGAGACAGAGGCGACTTAGTGATTTTTAATAATTACATTTTTATACAGTCTGAACACATACAAAGAACATTTCATTTTTCTGTTACCACAGAAGTTCATGAATTTTCACTTCTGCCTTCAAAGTTCTGCTTAAATTTTGCCAATGTGTCTTAACATAGGGAACCATTTGCCAGTTAAATGCCTATATTGAATAAATTGTTTCTTCTCTTTGCCCCTTCCCTTCCACTAAAGGAGGTTGCTATAATATGTAAGACACTGAAAACAGAGGAAAAATTACCACTTTGCAAAAACCACCTCTATTTATCCATAGTGATAACAATGCACCATCTCTTACGGGATTTTCTTCTTGTGCATTATTTATACCTACAGATTTCATAAATTTTGACAGTTACAGCTTATTTGCATAATTTTATTATATTTTTTAAATACCAACATAAATAAAGCCAATCAAAACATATGGTTTCTCAGTTATGTAATTCTTTAGCATTAACCCACAAACAGAGACAGAGCAGCAGCTCTGCAGTTAAACTGCTTTGCTCTTTCAACACTGCCAAGTCCAAGAATTTGGGGCAGGGGGCAGTGTCAAGCCAAAACACCAAAAGGCTAAAGAAAACCCATCATTTAACATCATGTGAGTGAATTTGCCCACTACCACACTACAGCACAGACAAAGCACTTTTTAATGCAGTCTAACGGTGTGCACAGAATTTGATGTGTTCTTTCTAAATCTTCCTTCAATGCCTCACCTTTATGAAGGCCTACATTAAGTTTTTACCACTTATCTAAGAAAAATGTGGTTTTTTAAGAAACACACACAAATAACTTCTCCTTTAATAAAACACTACGTAATTGCTGTCGCCCTTCTTAAAAACAGAGGAATTAACTGTTTAATTTTTTTAAAAAATACCAAATGCACCAGAAAAATACACTTTGAAAGTACACCTATTGAACAAAACCAAAAAATAAACAAATACAGCTGTTTATAAAATTTTTTTATACTTCCAGGTTGTTTACACTTATGTAACACTAATTCATGCTTTTAATAGATCTCTGTTTAAGGAAGCAGGTTTTCCTATGGCTTCCTGGTCTCACTAGCAACGTTCTCCCACAGCCCTGTAGCTCGCTGAGCCTTGCTAGAGACTTTAGTGAGCATCCTTAAAAATAGAGAAAAGTTTGTGACTTCTCCTATCTGGGTCTTTTAAATGCCAGCACTATCAAGCAGTCACCCCAGGACCCAGGAAGGATAAGGGTATGTTGTCAACAAAGGAAAAAAGAGATAAGGCCTTCAGTGCCCACTCCCTTGACCTAACAAAAACCCAGGGCTTGATACTGGTCTCCAGGTCAAAAATAGACTGTCTGCATCTGAAAGCAGCACAGAACATTTCCACGGTTATCTCATTCTTATTTGTTTTGCAAACCGCATTAAGCACTTCAGAAAAACAGCACCCGTATCTGCTGTGGAATCATTTGGGAATAACAACCCTGAAGGATATTTGAGAAAAAGCATGTTTTTCAAGAGCAATTGGAGCAATTCAGAAAAATAAATCCTACCCTGAAGTCCTTTCTCTTGTACATTATGCTTTCAATAGGTGTCTTCACAAAAGCACCACTAACCCGTTCCACTGAAAATTAAAACCAAAACACATAGACTTCCCTCTGCCTTTTTTACTCAACACAATAATAATATCACACATTGGAGGCACAAATACTTAGAAAGGTCGGATAGCCACACATAGCAGTGAGATACACTGTGTTCTCCTTCTCACCTATCAAGGAAAAAATACCATTAACTACCAAATGTTATTCTAAGCAATTTTAAAAAACCAACATCATCAAGTCAAATGAATACGCTACCTTTTCTGATTCATTATCTTTGTTTTTGCGTTTCTCCTCTTATAAAATTTTGTCCGCTTTCCTCTGATAAAAACTCAGTAATTCCCCATGTTCTTGCTGAGCACTCATGTGAGTTCACACGGTTCAACTGCTTGTGTCGTCCAAGCCGGTATAGCTTAAATCCCAGCCAGCCAGGAAGCCAGGCAGATAAGCACTGGCCTACGGAAAATTTATCTTTTGAAAGGGAACAGGGTGCTTGAAACAGAACTTAAGGTCAGGACAATCTGTAAATTAACGTGAACTAGAGTTTGTAGATTAAGGACCAAGCAAATGCGTTGAACAAGATTATCTGCCGGGTTCCACCAGGTGTTCTCGATCACAAAACAATTCATTTTGCCTAATTGGAATACGCAGATTTTGGATCCACACTACAGAATTTCATAATTTAATAATAAAATTAAATAAACCAGATTCTGAGATATGCAGTTTGATGAATAAAGAGGTGATGGGATAATTTTTAGCTGAGACATGCAGATTTCCTTGCAAACCAACAGAACAAAAATATTTCCCAGTGGAACACTCTCTTGCATAAGAAAATTTTTCTTCTCTTTTAAAGAAAACCTTTGCTTTTATTCTAAAATAATCTGTTCAATAAACTGAGTAGTGACAGGGTCTTTTTCCAAGACTATACACAAACATAACGTGTTTTAAATTCAAGATCAGAAAGCTTTAGAAAATAATTAATATTTGCCTTTCAAAACCTTTGGGTATAATGGAATTCTAAGGCACTGAATAGTTGCATAGAGAACAAAAATTTCATTAAATCAAGGAGGGAAATCGTGTAAATAGTAACTGAAAGCCCAGGTATTATTCAGTAGTATTTAACTAATCACATTTGACAAAGTATCAGCATATAAAACAGAACAAAAACACCTACTAAACTAGATGAAATTACCACTATTCAATTACATTTGTTCTTGAATGTGCACTTCCTCTTATTTAAAAGATCTGTATTCACAAATTTGAACTACATTAAGTCTGTGAGTTATTTCCAAGCCTAAGCTAAAAACCAAAAAAGTTGTTTAATGTAAAAAAAAAAAAAATTCAGGGTTTTTCCTGTATGCGCTCTGAAAAATAATTCGAAATACCACTACAGAGATTCAGACATGCCTAAACAGCTTTCATTATATAAATTAAACGAAATTCTAAGCTAAATATTATATATGTTTCGTTTAGAAGTGATAAAGAATTTGATCTGTCTGTCTCCAATCCGAGATTCTAACCCCACGGGAACTTCTTTTGCCAGAAAAATTAACTCCTGCTTTTGGAAGAGAGTTTTTTCAGTGACATGCAATCTTCTTGACTGGATACAAAGCAAAATGCATTCTTCTTCTGCACTACGTATATATCCAAGAATGGGAAACAATTTAAAATTTACTCACAAAGAAACAGATTCTTGAGCTAATGATTTCAACTTCTGTGCTCAACATATCTAGAGAACAAGCACAAAAATGGGACATTTCTGCAGTTGTCTTGGAGGAAAGAAATACAGCAATAGAGTAAGCAAGAATGAGCTACAACATGAACATATGTGAGACATTATTTTGTTAAATCTATCTAAATAGAAAATATTTAATTACAGTAAAGTTGTCTGATGTGCCACACTATGTTACTCTTGACCGATGGATAAACTTGAGTGATTTTCCATTTTGCTTGTCCCATCTACACAGCAGTTCCACATCACTTCCCTACTCAAAAGAGTCTCTGCATAGGACAAAACTTCTGGATGGTTATTGGTTTGATCTTATCTATTATCCATGGGGAAAAAAAAACCCAATATATTTTGATATCCTGTTCTACGATTTCTGCAAAAAAAAAAAAATTTCTATAAGTCGAACAAAAGACCATGTCATGTGACTGCTTCAGAAAAGCCTCCCCCTTTAAACAGAAAAAGGGCAAGGTTAATATGCACAACCTGATGTTGAATGACTAAAGTGATTTATGCAGGAGAAATGGTTTATGGTTTGCTCTGTATCTTTCCTGTAAAAGTTACAGTTTGACACGGCAGATTTAGATAAACACAGCTCCTTAGAAACAACGACAAAATACAGTACTGCACTACTGATCAACAAAAATTGCCCCATTGGAATTAATCAGAAATTGAGAGCTGAGGTGAGAAGAAAAATGTAGTTAAGAATGTTAAAGGAACATCTGCATCAAAAAAAAAAAACCAACCTCACTTGTATCTGAATAATTTTTTAACCTATTTGTGTTAAAATGATCCTGTACTACTACTGCAACTGAATGGATGCATGAAAGTATTTTAACCATATTATGCCTAAAGAATTTACTTCTAAACAGACAGATTTACACTGACAGATGACTTTTTTCTTCTAAAATTAGAAGGTGACAGTAAACTCACAAAAAGTAGAAGAGAAGTAAAATCTTTTACAAACACCGTCTTTTGATCAACTGACTTTCCTACTGGCAGTACGACTTTAAACTGTGATGGAATTTTAAAAACTGTCCCAAGATATCCAAATCAAACTCGGGGTCTCTAACAAATTTCTCAAGTTTCTATGACTAATAGTGTATCACAGAGTTGATAGTTATGGGCTAAATGCGATCCTGACCTTTTGCGCTTACGGCTGCGAGCCCTGCAGTCTGCGCGCTGAGCCAACACAAAATCTGCGCTTACAGCAGCGCTCCGCACGCCAAAAATCCTCCCAGGCAGGCTCCCCACCCACTTTACAGCCTCTTTAAAATACAGGAAAGGGTTCCTAGAATCGCAGAAGGTTCCCTACTCATCCTCAGGTAGATAAAGTCTTTTACAGTTGCCGCCTCCTTCATCAAGGAAGTCAAATGTTTTTTGAGGAGAGATCCTGTAGTGCTAGAAAGCCGCTGTTAATAGAGCATTCCCAGGCTTTACATAAATATTACATTTCCAGAAGATAAAGTTTCCTCTTTCTATCAAGTCTGAAAATCTCTGGCCTCTCTCAGTCATATAAATGTTGAATTTCTATTCCTACCATCTTAAATCAAGTTAGTGGGCTGGATTTCTGAGCAAAAACCCTTCCAGGTGTCCAATCTGCTGTGATTTTCTATGGCATTTCTTACAAACAGGAAGAAGCAATGGATATTTCTACTTTGTGCTTTATACACAAGGTTCAGCTGTTGAGGAAGAAGCAGCCAATTATTACACCAAAAAAAAAAAATCTAAAGTCAAAGACAGCTTGGTAAAGGAGAAGAAACTAGGAATATTGCAGATCCAGACATGGCAGGATATCAGGAGGACTGAAAAGATTTTGTGTGGGAGAAAACCTGAAGGAAAAGTTGCTGAGGAGCAGAGGAGAAAAGGGAGAAGGTCTGTGGGAGAAGGGCATGAAAACAGCATCCTTTCAGGACCTTTTCCCTTCCTCTGTCTCCCCTCTCAGACCTTAAATCACTGGTGAGCCCATTCTCCACAAACTCTTTGCAAGAAGAAGCAAAGAGGTTACCTGAAATTGAGCATCAGAGCTCTTCCCCTGGGCTCGGAGGAATATTTAATGAAAAATGTAATTAGGTCTCTGCTACTCTTCATTGTCCAAAAGCCCCTATCATTAATTTTGTTTCAGAGGACAAGCCGTAGCAATCAGAATGGCAAAGCACATTAATCACCAGCAACACTGCAGTGAGCAAAGACAACCTAAGTCAATAAACAGGCCCGGCTGAGTGACTATGAGCAACAAATGCTGCCCACAAGCAGCCAAACTGAAGATCATCAGGAAACTGTAAAATGAGACATGTGCATCATGCAAACCTCTCCTCTTTCTGTCCTTCCCTACAAGGGGCTGTTCTGACACTGAACTGCGGAATTCCCCAGAGAAACGGTAAAGGAAAAATAAAAACAGCTACCAGTTAATCGATGCCATGCATGATAAAAACCAGATGAGGAAGTCACTGGGTAAAACAGCAACAAACAACCATTTAAAAAAAAATGTGTTGGAAACTGCTCTTCTTTCCTGTTTTTCTCAGCTCCTGTTCCAACCCTCCTTGCCTGAAAGCCTACACACAGGGTAGAAAGTGCTATGCCAGATCAGATCAACTAACCCAGTGATCTCAACCTGCCAATGGCAACCTATGGGCAGCTGGTTCACGGATAATGAGAAAACCACAAGATACTAAACCCACCTCAGGAAATTTCCTCGTTTCCAGAAGCTAGGAAAAATACGTATTTATGTATCTTTTGCTATTCTTCTCTCCATCTCATTTTTCTGGACTTAACCAAAGGGTAGGATAGCCTAAAGAAGTGCCTACAAAACCCCCTCTACAGGATAACTGCGAGCAGATTGAAACCTCCTGCCCCAGCCCTAATCTCCCTTGATCACTTCTTGTACGTGGGTTCAAGTGAGAAACCCTACACAGCTGGATGTCAGGATGCACAGGGAGTTTTCCTTCCCCATGTACTCGTCAAATCCTCACTCTTCACAGCAATACTGCACCTGTCCCAGTGCAGTACTCCTGGTGCCTTCAATTAATGCTGAGAAAATCCTGAGTTAAGTGCCTACTTAAATTTGATGGGTTTGCCATTCAAATGATGGTCTGTCAGCCTAATAAAAGCACCAGTTAGTAAACAACATTACTGCACGAACACCGGCAGAATTATGAGCAACTGCAAGCTGCAATTAATTTAATCTTATCCACCATGCCCACACAACTAGTGATGCTAATGCTGTGATTTTATTTCAGATCAATATAAACAGCAACAAATCAACATTCCTGCCATTTTTCCAAAGAGGAATCAAAACTACCCAATGCAGCTAGGGGAATTTGCAATTGAACAGATGTAAACTACTTCATAGCCCTGAGGAAAACGGAATTCATTCACCAATGTGTAGCCTGAGCTAAGCTAATCCGAGTTGCATATCCAGTTCTCGAAGAGCTTTGAGTAGCAATCAATCTTCCTGCATTCACCAAGTGATTTGTTAATCTGCAGTTTTCATAACATAATAAAGAACATATGGATTAACCAGCTATTGTTCATAACAGCCTGATGAGCTTCTTAGAGTCTCTTGGTTACTTACTGAGTATAACAGTATCCAGTGCAGTGAAACAAACTGGGCAGTATGGATTACATCATGTTCTACCATCTGGAAAACATTACAATATGATCACTAATACTGTGAAGCCTCCTGAATCCGTTCTTCATTTATAACGCAACTGTCTGAGCTCCAGAAAGAGCATCTGAAGAGTGATTTGTAAAATATGTTACTGAAATCCTAAGTAGGATATTGTTCTTGATAAAAACCATACCTAAGTACAAACTTGATTTTCAGCTTATATCCTTAACCAATTATGTACCAATGCAAATCTCCACTGGTAAGATTTCTTGCTAAATCCATTCTTGCAGTGGATTAGTTAGCTCATAGAAACCATACTGGGACAGAGCTTTCCAGGACCAGCAAGGTGATTTGAACATGCCCCAGTGCCTGGTGAGCACCCTCTCTTAGGTATACAGAGAAGCTCAAAAGAGTGGTGGCATTAGACAACAACACGGAAAGCTGGGTCACAGCTCAGGGAGTGGGTGGGACGGGCTGGCAGTGGGCAGAGCCACTGCAGTCACAGGGGCTATAGGTTATTCCTGGTCTATCCACTGCTCCTGTGCTCACAGGGGCAGAAAAAACTGCTCGTAGTCAGCTGCTGAAGAGAAATGCAGCCCTAACAATGCACCACAGAGCAACTCGGCAGACAAACATTGTGTTTTGTATAGTCGCAGTTGCCTTCAGTGTCACCCATTTTTCCCATGAGCAATGTCCAGCATCCTAGCTTATTTCTGGCCCAGGATGCACGTGCTGCAGGGCTTGCTCTCACTACAAGAGAAGTCAGCCTTGCTCCCTGCCAGCAAGGGACTAGCACCGCTTCTGACATGCAAAGCAAAGTCTACACAACACCCCTTAGATCCATGTCTGTGAAACTTGTTCCACGGCCGAAAGCCAAGAGGGGTCAACAACACGCAGCAGTTTAGTTTCACAGTGGATCCCCTTTACAAACAGCCCTGGGCTGACAAATCCCACCATGCTCCTTAAGACATTTTTTTCCAGTAAGACAAAGCCAAGTCCTTAACAGGGCAACCTGCGGAGAGCTCAGTAAATGAAACCTCTGGATTGGCTTTCCCAGGCAGCCATTCCCATTTTACTTCCAAGACTTCAGTATCTCTAAGGAGATATGCAACAGGGTGATTATCCACAGTTCAAGAAAATACCTCTACGTGTGAGTGTGTGTATATATATATATACACATACATACGTATATATATATAAACACACACTCTCCATACAAAGCCACATTGATACAACAGTCTCAACTCTTCCATGATCTCCAGCTCTCCAAACAACCAGGTCAGGCTAACTTTGTCACAATTTTATTAGAAATGTGGTAAAACCTATAGAAGGAGTACTTTCTAGAAGTTACTGTAAAAGTTAGGTCATGTCACAGATCATGCAATAATCTGAAATTCAACTGAAGAAAAAAACAAACAATTTTTTTCTAAAATCGTGCCCTGAAAATATAAAGTCACTTTCCACCATATCAATGCTTTGACTCAGGCAGCCCCAGAAATGTGGTAAGAAACCAAGAGATCTTTTGGACAATATAATTTATCACCTATATCATTATTCTAACACGGATTTTAAATAATTCCCTGGTGAAAGAAGCACAGGCCTTTTTGGATGACACGGCAGCTGTGTGGGAGACCAGAATGGAGTATTTATACATTGGGAAAGGTTAGTAATATTAATAGCTAAAATTGTGCATAGTCTCTAAAACAGGAGCTCCTTACATAAATAAAACTGTATATAAGTACACAAACACCCTCACCCAAAAAACACAGGTACACATAAAAAGGCTGATATATTACATACATCTCTATTACTAACATGGAGATAGATGTTTTCTACACAAAAAAAATATGCTACACAAGAAAGTTATTTTGTCTGGTTTCATTATCAGATCATGTGACAGATTTCTATTTGCCATTATTTTTATTCATTTCAGGGAAAAGTGCTTTATGACCTGACTCTTTAGTTTTACTACCCACTTAAACTAATACACTTCATGTGTCATTTTTGGAAATAAAAAGGAGGATGCTTCAAATTCTTCAAATAAAGTCTACTATTACAAGTATTTAAAGCCCAAATATGAAGGAAACGTAAGAATTTTTATAGTCTTTTTTTAAACCACGTTTAGCTCAGCTAATAAATCTGTTCATGTGAACTCGGCAGCATTCAAACAAATGGAAAAATGCTCAAGTTGCTAAAAAACAGATACAGTTTCTAATTCTCCAGTTATTTAGCCCCATCTATTGAAAAGGACATTAGCAAATTCAAAGTGTCTGCTTTAAAATAAGACAAAGCTGTTAAGATATTTTTAAACATGCACAGACATTAGAAAAATAGTTCTTTCTGTCACCTTGAGAAATGCGCTCTTAAGATTATCTAGAAGAACAATCAGCAATTCTACTAGACTTGCATTCATAAAATTCTCCTTTCTCTTTCAGTACTGTTCAATCAATGTTGAAGGTAACTGCTGTCCTGATCACCAGCTCATATTGAACAGATGAGCACTAGTAAATCAGAAGCTGTCCAGATCTCCTACTGTGGATCAACATATACATAATGGCTGCTTGCCCATGACTGGAAATCCTTCTGATAGCTTAATGCTGTCAGGTGCTTCATTTCCAGTGGCCAAAACATAATGTAACATTCCAGAGGGCAAATTTTTCAGGCTTCATTTCAAGCACAGAAGTATGTGAACGCCATTAAAACCCACTGATTTTGCCAAGATGATTTTGTCAAGCATGTGTTTCACTAATTCATTTAAAAATAAGCATACAAACCAAATCAGTTTAGAAAGCTAAACAGTAGCAAAAGACGCAGACAAAGATGACAGAAGCAGAAGTTCTGCACGTACTGCTGGTTCGGCATTCCTAACACTGGACTACAGCCTCAGTTGGAGAAAAGACACTATTAATGTAATTAGCATTATTTTTAAAAAATTGTCTAGGTGAACATCACATCTGTATTTAAGCCTGAAAATTAAATGTTACATTTCTCAGAGAACAAAAGGCCCACGTATTCCTTTACAGACTGCAACATGCTCACATAAATCTTTGTGCTGACAAATTTTCAATCTGAAGAAATAAATGGACAACCGTACAGGAGAGCATGAACAGAGGGACAGCAGCCAGCCAAGGCAGGAGGATTTACAGAAGAGATGGTGTGCCAAACGTTTTCTGGAGAGGGCAGGGAGGGGGTGGGAGCTTGGAACAAATTAATGGGCAAACTGTTCCAAGCACCAAGATAGGCATGGGAAGATGTGTCCAAAAGACTGTGACTCCAGGTTTGTGTTACTTAACATCACTGTCTAGCTATCTAAGTATACTGACACTAACCACCGTGAATAGCAACATGTTTCTCACCAGCGATACAAACGCGCTGTCATCCAATACCCAAACCTATGAAATCTCCGGTATTTCTGGTAAGCGGAAGATGTGTGAAAGTCCAGCTCTCAGAACAGCAAGTGGGATTTGCCTGGGCGGACGGAATCACACTTAGTGCCATCCCCAGGTACCACCACCCTAGAGACAGTTTGCAGCAGGCCATTTACTCATTTAGCTGCCAAGGGCAGGACTGCAAATAGACTCCCATGTGCATGCTGCAGGACTGTGTGGATGTTGAAGGTAATGCCTTTCAAAACTGATCACCGCACCCAGCTTCGTCTACCTGACCGAACACAGAGGACCAGCACCGTGGAGCCTGATCACTGCTTGACCAGGCATGGGAAACTGCAGGGAAAACTCTTCCCGAAATCTCCTATGTCACAGCTGACAAAAGCAAAGAAACCAGGAGAACACTGAGAAGGACAGGGCCTCTGTTTCCATTTCGCACTATGGTTAGGAGCAAGCGCCAGTCAACAGAGAACGCAAAGAAGTNTTCCATTTCGCACTATGGTTAGGATCAAGCGCCAGAGTACGCAAAGAAGCGCTGTGCTCTCTCAGCAGCGTCCTTTCCAGTGAAAGGGGTCGGCTGGGAACCAGACACAGCCTGCGCTTCAAACAGCTGAAAGTCCAAGATGTCAAGGGACAAATGCCACAGGGAACAGAGACACCCTTTTCCCTGGGTACCTCTGGGTGCAGCGCTGGGTTCTGAACACCGTGTTCATGGACAGGGTGTTACGGGCACTGAGCTGGGGCAGGAGGCTTGGCAGGAGGAAGCACACCCTCTGCAGGCTGAGAGTCTGCCACTGGAAACTGGAGTGCGCTAGGCGAGCAAAGGCAGCTCAGTTTGAAGGGAAGTCGCAGGGATTTTTTTCAAACTCACTGAAATGCAGGAAGACGCATTCAGCATATCCAAATCAGCAGAAAAATGATAAAAATCTATGGTATATAAGGAGTTCCACTGCACCTCCTGTTCTGGGATCACATCGTCACTTTCACACAAACAAAAGAAAAGACATAAAACCAAAATAAAATAGGAATAACCTTGCACAAAGGAAAAGATGTGAAGAAATAGAATAAAAAGACATTCCTTTTAATTTAATTTCAATACTTTTTTTTAAAGTGTACTTTCTTATCATATTTTCTAGAAAAACACATGGAACAGATATACAAAAACCTTATCTACTTGCTAATTTTTTAATGTATCAAAATAGATTTTTGATACTTACCATGAGGTTTCCATCACTGTAAATAATAACAGAACTACAAATTAAGCATAAAACTAATTAAACATCAAGTAGCTAAAGTGTGTCTACAGAAAAGATTAATATAGTTATAGCCCAGCAATTTGAGAAGAGAATATTTTGAATAAGTAGGTAATTAAGTTAAGAGAGGCCTAAAGAAAGATTTCACACTCACATTCATATGCTGAAGCAGTTTAAAAATAGAGAGCAAGAACTGCCTGACTTCATGTTTTAATTTTAGCTGGGTGATGAGCTGGTCCCAAAGACAGAAAGGGACAGCAGGATTTTTTCTCAGCAAAGTGCCCTTCGTATTTTTATGTGAAGGAAATGCAGTATGTTCTATTAATACCCTGTTGTGGCCCTAGATAAGCCTAGGCACCCTTTCAATCAGGAAAAAGTTCTGGTTTGTCTCTTCAAATCACTTCACTTTCAAAGACATACGCACGAGTTAGAGAACATCCCGACTGCCCTGGCCACGTCACAGGTAAATAACATCCACACAGGAACAGACACTTTGTTTTCCCATCAGTCACCTATTGCAATTACTAAAGCTGTAGTTTCCTATCACGAGGAGGGAAAAGCAAATGATTGAGTTTGCACCTTAACTTCATTCTCATTTTAATTATGGGTTGAGAAAAAAATGTCAACACCAACCAGAAAGGTGGGTGTGTGCAGGAGGGAAGAAATGTTGTTTGACTTGGTTCTGGCATAATGCCTAGGCTCTCCCAAAGAAGCTGAGAGAAGTACATAGAATTTTACCACAAAGAAAGATTCTTCCTCTGGGTATGGCTTCCTCATACCCTTCACCTTCCTGACATATCTCTGATTAACCTAATCCAAGAAAAAGCTTTCCCACAGCAGATCCCTGCCCATCCAACACTGTTTCAGGCTGGCAAATTTTCACAGCAGGGCAGGACTGAAACTCTTCTTGTTCAATAGCATCACATTGAGAACTTATCTGTCCTACAGGGAATTGTGGAAATGAAGGCTAACCAGCTTGTAGATTATTTTTCTGACATACTCTTCCCAAAGTGTCAGCTATGCAAGTGAAGGTCAGATTCTCCCCCAAATCCTCAAGTGTCATAAAAGCACCTATTTAACTAAGACTAATTTTCTTGATAGACGACAATGGTTAAAACCTAGGCAGGAGTCCACGTTAATCCTGCAGTGAAAACAAGCCTGCTAAAGTCTTCCATCCTCTTCCACAGTTACATTCCCTTGCTTGTATTTTAGAGCAATAATCAGCAGTAAGACTTTAGAATCATCCCCCCTCTTACGTTTAGCCTTTATTTATAGATTCATCTGAGGCTCCACCTGTAAAATTCCACATGGATTAATACTGGTCATTGATTCACTCCAGCTACTTCTGTGAATAAGCACTTGCAAACTTTATTTGCCAGGGAAGTGAAATGCAAATCAAAGTCTGCATTAACATCCTGCTGGTCAGCACTTCCTGGGCGAGGACGCCCTGCCATTGGGATATTTAGCGCGCTATCTCAGTGAACCGTGTGTCCAAAAGCCCAGCAGGACCATGCCATCCCTTCTAGTGACCTGCTTCCCACCCATTCAGCTCCTGAGGAAATAAAGCAGAGCACAACACTTGGGCACGTGAGCCTAGAAAGATTCCTGTAGTTTGTTTACTCCCTTATAACTGATAACCTTTTATTTTTAATCTTAACACAGTTTTGCATTTTTAATTACTGTGTTTTTTCCCACAATCCTACCTAACCCAATCCCAAAACTTTTTTTCCATTATGCTATTCAGATGAAGGTCACTGTCTTTTCTCTCAGCAGAAGCATGCTCTGCATTTCATTTGTACACATGAAATGAGCTCATTTACTCTTATCACTCCTAACATTTCTAGTGTAAGTGTCAGATACCAAAACAGGCCCAGGCATCAAGAGCACTCTATTCCCACCACTGGAATGACAACTTCCACTTGACTTCTTGCATCAAATGAAATTAAAGCACTTTAAACTAAAGACTGACGAGATGACCAAGTTCTTTTTTTTTACTGAAGATCCCTCTGTTTTAGAGATGCCTCCCTGAAAGAAGGTTGTCAGCTGATATTTTTACTTTCTCCTGTGTTGAAGTTCAACACAAAGTTTGTAGGAAGAGATCAGCACTCACTCCCTCACTATTTATAGTTACTTACTCTATTGTTATCCTAACAAGACCATAATCAACAAAGCTTCTGATCCTCCTAAATTAAAATTGTAACATGAAGGCATTTTTGTCTGAAGGAGCTTTTAATATAAATGAAATTTCTGCTTTTCTTGCTCTAAATAAAAAAAAAATTTGAAAATTCAAACACTAATTCTTCTTCATTTCCCTTCCTAAATCATTCAGATAATGCTTCTCTTTCATCCTCCTGTGTAAACAAATCGTTCATGGGTTCTAGGTATGAGAGGCTGGTTTTCTGTGGCAGAGGACAGAGAGTTCCAACTTAGTTTTCTATCTTCTAGAAAAGGAAAAATACCCTTTGAAAGAGTTTACCATGCAGACACACCCCTTCCTCCTACGCAGCCCTCTTGTCCCTTCAGCAAGGTGATACACCAGACCCCATGAAGGGGCAAGTACATTTTTGGCAAAGCAGTTCCGATTTCAGAAGGAAACATCCAAAATACTCATTGCTTGCTCAAGCAAGCAGTCAAGTCTGAGTTTGCTTCAGAGCCCACCCAGCAGGATCTAAATGCAGGGGAATGATAGGAACCTCTCCTCTGGCTTTATTAGGCTGTCTGGCAGTACTATATAAGAAGCATTCTCCAGGACTTATCGAAGATGCAATGCAGTCCCTACAGCACTGCCTTTCCTGCCTGTGGGGGATGTGTTCTCCAAGCCAGGCTTCCAGGTGATCCAGCAATCAAACCTCAAACCCCCACCATCAAACCCCGGCACCCAAACAGCAACGCCTGCTGCTCCCACCGCTGCCACCCAAGCAGTTCTGTTCTTAGTGTTGACTCCTAAAAGCTGGTCACTCTGCCAGCTTCACTACAGATAAATAAGTACAATTACCTCAGGGAACTTAAATTAAGAGCTGCCTCTCTGTCTCACACAGTTATATACAACTCTGTCTTGTTCAAGCTTGAAGATGCATTTTTTCCTGCTCCCTTGATGGTTTTGTTATTTCTTAGGAACAGGGGCTGGAGGTGGTGAGCTAAAAACTATGTACTCCAAGTCTCCTCGAATTACTAAAATGTCTAACCCCAGATCTGGGGCCCATTTGTCACAAGTCACACTCTTGCTCAGTCTCTGCTTTGTCCACCAGAAGCCAACCAGCAAGCCCTCCTCCCACGCTGTGCTATTTGTGCAAACTGCTAGCTTGGAGAAAAAAGTAGATACAGAGCTGGTTTACTTCTAGTGAGGTCCCCCTGACATCCAGCTAAGAGGTGAGAAAACTAAATATAACAAACTTAAAACTACAATTATTGTAGGGGAGTTTGCCAGAGCCGCTCTGAAGCTCCTAATGGTCTGTTGGGGATTTATGGATCAGCTGTGAAAATTTACTCAGAGCTAAAACTTGCCAATCAAGTCCTTGGCTTTGAACACTGCTACCAACTTCTACATAATACAGTTTGAAATTACAGAAATGTCAAAGCAAAACAGAAGGTTTTAATGCTTCAGAGAAGGGCACAAAAAAGATCTATCATGCTAAATAGATCAATAAGACATGCGTGCAGAGGCTCCCTTCTGAGTGTATCTTTGTATAAAAAGGTCTTATATTTTCACAGAGCAGGAGGAGATTACAACTGCTGCCAAAATACACAGTAAGAGACAGTATGTTGCACAGACAAGACTACAAACTCCTGTCTTGCAGTTTAAGAGCAGATTTCCTCCATAAATTTTGCTAGTGATCCAGAAAATAGTATTATTTGCTGATATTTTACGTTCATGCCATATGGATGGGGATAAAAAGGGATCATTATAAAATTTATAAAAGCTTCTCTGAAATTGTATCTGTTATTTTCATGTTATTCCATTTAAAAAGAGCAGCAAAGATAACATACAAAACATCCTGAGAACTTACACATAAAGCAAAGCAAGTAGCCAGCTTTGATGAGAGATGAGACCACGCCTTATTTCTCCCAAATGCTCAGCACAAATGGGAAGACAGCAGTGATGGCCTCCTGTGAGGGCAGAGCTGTGCAGAGGAGCTGATGGGCTCTTTGTAGACCCCTCTCCACCTCCAACTCTACAAATCTCTGCAGCTGGTGAGGCTTCAACACTCCAGAGTACTGGTTTGAAAACATGTCAGACCACTAACACGCTATTAAGCACCACAAAGGAGCACAGATCCATACTCTTTTAAAAGGGAAGTTTAAATGCTGGAACGCAAGGTAACTTTCTATTATTTACTTTGGCTTCTACTACATTAGGTCTCTTCTGTCAGCAATTACCCCAAAAAACCAACAGTGAAGAGTCATGAAGCCTTGCAAATTTAGATAGGATCTGATCCTTTAAAGCCTTATACACATAAGTAATCCTCATGAGTATGAATAAGGCTTTACAAGATCATAGCATATACACTATACCCAAAGAGGAATTCAAGTCCTATTTACCACTGACAAGCAAACTCTTGGCCACCTAACATTATTTATGTTATGCTATAAATTATGTTATATACTTATAATATAAAGACACATTGCTTTACTCTACACAGATACACTTTAACCATCTACGCAAAATGCCAGTCACTTCTAGCTCTTGCAAATTTCGATTTAACTCCTTGTTTCTTATTTGGAAGGAAATTCAGTCTTTTAGTATTCTGTAATGCACGAAACCTACAAAACCTAGGTTGAACGGTAATAATCCCATGCCTTTTAGAAGCCTGACCTACCAAAGATACATGACGTGTGATTAACTTAGATTTCATTGTCAGTTTTGGAGTATTTAGTTAGCACTTTTTAATTCACCAGAAACTTGGAAAGAGAATGTGTGTTCAAGTGCAGAAAATAAGACCTGACTTGGATTCGAGTACTACAGAACTTTGATTATTTTATTACAACACTTTACCTACAAACTCGTTTGCCCATACAACCCACAGAGGTACCCATATGACCATCCCAGTCAACCACTACTCTTCTGCAGCTCTTACAAACATGTCCACCTCTAGATGCAACAGTGCCACTTTCCCAAGTGCAATGCGTGGCAGAGTAACCTGAGGCAGACCTCTTGCTTCATCTCAGAGAGGCAACGGAAGGTGCCAACAAAAGGGTCAGCCCTGTCTGTACCATGAGAAGGTGTTGCCACACAGCAGAACAGTGACCTTGAATGAAGCAGTAAATAAAGAAAAGAGGCCAATGTTTGGTTGTGAGTTGGCAGGACGGTGGAAAACTCTACGTGACCTCACAAGAATGTGCCATGAGAGGGACACAGATGGATGGTGCAGAGTACATGGATAGCAAGGGTGTGAACATTAAGATGTGTTAATGGAAGACTTTGGAAGATAAGAGGAGCCTAGGACCGAAAAAAAATCTCATTCTAGTTCACTAATATTTCTCTCTATGGTTTCAGGAGATGACAGTCATCTTTTCTCCAAATGCCATCCTTAGTCTGAATTGTGCATAACCTCTGACAGAATTTTATGTGGAGGAGCAGAGGAAACCTCTGACAATCTCTGGAATAGCATCCAAATTGCGAACCATGCAAACATCCAGAGTTGTGTCCAGCTCTACAGGGACTGGAGCGATCTTCTCTGTAGTAGAAATTAATCTGCTCTCACTCTATTTCCAAGAAGAACAGAAAGAAGGGTGAGAAAGACATTATTAAAATATTTTTTAAAGAACTAGGCCAAAAATGGAACAATGAAAGTTGGTCTGTGTAAGGAACTGTATGTGTCATCAACCTAATAAAATTACTTAGCACATCTTCCCTTAGGGAAAAACATGTTAATCGGCAGAGACGGAAATAAGGTTTGTTCCTGCAGAAACAGACTGTATTTGTTGACTCAATAAAGGCAATGTCAGCCATCAAGCCACTTGTTGAAGAGGTACTTTAAGTCTGTTTCTTAAGACAAATATTACAATATAAGTAAAAATGCACTGCAACTCCTGCACATTTCCAAAGAAGTGGCCCTAACTGACAGACACCATCAACTCGGACATCTCTGCGTATCCAGGAAAAAAGCAAAGCCATGACACATAAAACTGTAACTCTTGACACTACCAAATTCAAGACATTAGACGTTGCTTGAATTCTAAAACTCTGCATCCTACTCTACAGAAAATCACAAGTTTTATAGCAAGTTGAGGAAAGGTGAGACTAGATAACACCAGATGCTTTTGTTATCTCAAAAGCTGGTAAGTCAGAGAAAGGACCAGGCGATCAGAAATCTGTCAGGGAGCTTGCTCATAACCTGCCCAAAATGCCATTTTCTCTGTTCATCCTGGCCAGCAAAAGACATTACTCAAGGGAACGGGAGTTAAACACTTCCTTATCCTGTCCCTGTCTTTTCTTCTGAAGAAGTAATCCAGATGTGCAATCTCTCTCCAAGCAGTCATCATCATTAAGATTTGACATAACACAGGCTTCAGAGTTAAAACCATGCAGGAGATGGACTACACCTCACAACCAGCATAGCTACAGGTTCCTGTCACCCCCAGAGCCAGGCAGTGCTCATGGCATCTTCGGAGCATCCTGCAAAGGCTGGTGAGACAGCTGCACAGCTTTAAACAATGGAGACGACAAAGAACGAATCTGAACTGCATCATTCATGCAACAGCCACAAAGAACAACTCCTGGTCCTGCTCATTGCCTATTCAGCTCATCTCCCAGCACAGTCATGGAGAAAACCAACAACAAATGCATCCTCCTTGTAGTTCCTTAGATGTACAATTATACCACAAGCTGCATATTCAGTATCAGTTAAACTCCCATTTCACAAGTTTACGTACACAAACCCAGAAATGCAGTTAGCCTGCTGCAAAGTAACTGCTTGTGCACTCATACATCCTGATCCTTTAAGAAAACAAGCCTTTGCCCCCTTCCTGCAACAGAATACCCAATGCTTTTATTCGGCATTTCTTCTAAATAGGCAAGAGGCATTTGTAAAACAGGCTAGGCTTGAGCTGTCAGAACAGGACAGATATTAAACGTTTCTAAAGCCCAAAGGGAGACGTTTTCTGGTTTCCCTCTCTATGTCAAGTGACAGCTCCACTGTGATGGGCATTAGCGTGACAAAGAGAAAGCAGCTGGACATAGAGAGGGGCAGAGGCTAACAGAGCGATTACATCCTTAAATCAACTATAAAATGTTACAAAGGATGAAGAGAAGGAAAAAAGGGAGGAGTATATTCAGGGGAAAAAAGTCAGTTTGATAAAGTGTCTAGCTGCAAATCATATGAAATTAATTCATTTAAATAAAAGACAAGTCAAGACAACTTACTCTTCTAAGAAAGCAGATTCTATTTCAAGGACTGTTTTAAAGTGATTAAAATTATTATTTCATGCAAACAACCCATTTTTTCCCTCCTGAATAAATTTCTACAGTCTCTATGAAGTAAAAATGTATCTTTGAAGATTTAGTTCCTCCCATTTTGATAACCCTCAAAAAGGATCAGAACTGGTTACTGAGGTTTTTCCCATCTCCATTTTCCTTTCCTCCAAATGAGATCAGAAAGATTTTAGCACCACCACCACAGCACAGCAGTAGCTCAGCAGGTCACACATGACTCTTACTGTTAGGTGCACACAGGTCTGAAAGGACAAGTGGTGAATTAAGAGGAAAACTAAAAGAATATCTTTTCCAGTCTTCCCATAAATGAGAACAGTATATTAAACTTCCAATAAAAAGCAACATCCAGGCAACAGAGTTTTACTAAAGAGGACTCCATTGCCATGCGTTGTACTCTAGAAGTCACTATATTGCTTCTTATAAGTTACGCATTATTTAAGTTTTTGCTAAAGTTGGCATCACTGCTGTTATGTCTCTCTCCACTAAAATTTGACATTTCTGGGCAACTAAGAATTGATTGATTACTTGTCAGATTACTTGGAAACGTTTGCATGCAACGCATTCCTTCTAAATTCTTTTGTTCTGACCCCTTTCTGCTTTTGTACCTCTGTGCTCTCCCTTCAAACTTTTTATTATGCCTTTCTGCCAGGAAGCTGTTGGGTTTAAAAAGAAAAAAATCAACGAAACAGAACAAACACACGTCCCAAACTCCACACTTTCACTCGTTTTTGTTTAAAACAGAGAACATCCATATGATTAAGTCATCTTTAAGCTTTGGGTCACAGATGATATGAAGGAGGGGTCATTGTTTTCCATCAAAAAATGAAAATAAATTTTAAAAGAAATAAATTTTAAAAAATTTCATTATATAACTTGAAGATATTGATAATCACTGATGCTACTTTTGGCAAACAACTAAAC
The DNA here is from genome assembly GCA_013398955.1 of Callaeas wilsoni. Taxonomy (NCBI): domain Eukaryota; kingdom Metazoa; phylum Chordata; class Aves; order Passeriformes; family Callaeidae; genus Callaeas; species Callaeas wilsoni. Next base: position 4,661 of record VWPU01008079.1, on the reverse strand, counting down.
TTAAAAGTGAAGCACCCTCTGTTTGTCCCTGTCCCCCCCATGCACACACACATTTGGCATTTTAAGTCTAATCTCAGGTGAGGTGTAAGAAGAGTCTTAATAATCACACAGCAAGAAGCCAGACAATTCCAGGAAAACTGCACTTTCCCTCACTGTATGTTTCATAATATACAGAGATAATAAATGGGAAACACAAGGACGAGCTTAACAATGTGGTTTTATTTCCCACATTCCCTGGCAAGTCCCACACCATCCTGCTTTTGCAGCTCCTGTCCCTTGTTTTGGTAAAGCCGCTCAGCTAAGACAACCACAGCCCCCTCTGTTTTGTTTTCATCTCCAGTCAGGGCTGTTAGAGTTGTTTCACCACAAACTCCGTGAGTTTTCAGAGCCCTATCAGGTAGAGAAGAAACTGAGATTTTGGAGATGTACTTTAAAAGACAAATAAGTATGGAAAGCCTGGATCAGTAACAGTAAGAAGGGAAACAGTAAAACCAGTGTTTCTCCTAATGTACCCTTGTTAAGTATCAGCTTAGCCTTTGCCATATATGCCAAACTATTTGCCATGACTAATGTATATAATGGGAGTACATTTCATATTTTATCTCTCCTGAGAGACTTTGAGTTGGGGAGGGGGAAAAAAAAGAAAGGAAAAGGAAAAAGAAACTACACAAAACAAACAGACAATGAAGCAAATAAAAACCCCACACTTTTAACAGAATGAGTTAGAGTTAAAAAAAAGATAAACTGGAGGTAATTTTTCCCAATAAGTTTTCTCCTTGCTGCTACAGGAAATAAAGGACTCAAAGCACTCAGCACCAGTCTGCTTATTCCTCTCTGCCCCCAGAACTGGCACAAACTGATGACAACTTGGGCACAGATGCTGGAAATTCCATCTTCCTTCCAGAGGACCTCAAAATCTCCAGGGCATAACCCCAAAGGAAAAAAAATATATTAACTTTGGTTTTCCCCCCATTGTTTTAAGGTGCCTTTTATTCAATTTTTAAACCAAACATATATTCCTATATCAACACAGGGAGTTAAAAACGACTCCATTTCCACTGGACAGATATTACCCATGACAAATCATTAGAACCAAAAGCATACAAAGAGCTGGATTTCAATACAATGAGGTCTCCTATAATCGCAGAGTTTACTTGTGGCAAATGTTTTCAGCAAGAACTCTCACAGAAAGCACTTTTCATGCAACATCTCTATAGCTGACCCACAGCCACCACTCGGTCATTTCCAGCGAGCAGCTCGGTCAGACTGCAAGGAATCACACACCTGGAATTATTAATAGGAGTCACCCCTCTCTCATGTTGCTTAGCCACTCCAGCCAATCTAACAGCAGGTACTAAAATTTGTCACACACTGACCTGTCACCTAAAAATGACATTTTGCAATGCAACTGCAAATTATAAACAAAACTTTCAAACCATATAAATTTTCTCATAAGAGCAGACTTACCAAAAGAGGGGAAAAAAACCCCAAGCCAACAGTTCCCAACACACATTGGTCTTTTCAGAGACATCCAATACGTGTTTCACTTGCTGGCACTACAGACCCTACCCTGCATTTCCACTCCTTCCACACAACTGCAGCAGAAACCAGTTATGAACACTGGCCAGCACCATTGCAACTGTTCTTCTTCTCAGTCTTCTGCTCTATTTCATACGCAAGGGTGCGTTCTTGTAAGTCGTCCTCTGAAGCACGTAAATTCAGGTTTCTATTTCCCAGCAATTTCTCATTCTCAGCTTTAAAACTTAAGGGCTTTGATTGCAATAAGGCTTTTAGTTTTGGAAAATAAGTATTTTCCCACCAAACATCACAACAACCTGCATAGATAGAATGCTTTAACTGCTCTGTAAATCTTATCAGTGGACCTTTACTATCAAGTCAATTGACGTTGTCACTCAGGGCAAAAAGTACAACATGTAGAGAGCATATTTCAATTTATATCTTATTGTAGTTGGATACTATCAATCAGCAGGGAATTTCAAACTAGAGGTTTATAAATACTTTTATATTAAAATTACATTATAAATGTTAAAACAGAGGAGCATTTAAAGAATATAGTACATGCTACCTGTGTTGCACTAGTTCAGCCAATGTAGCTGCTACCAAAGACATTTCAGATCTCCAGTTTCACTAAATTTTCATCCTTGTCCAAAGCTCAGCACTCACAGCAAAGCTTTATCAGCTGCCCATGTAGGAAGCCATTTTTTAAAATTACATTGCTCTTCACCTAACATCTGTAAAACTTCCTAACAAAACTACTGAGAGGGAAGAAAGAAGGAATCCAGAGAGCTTTCAAAGTTTAAATAGTATAATGAAAAACGTGTATTTTATACTATATTATAATGAAAGTCTTGAAACAGGGAGGTATTTTGTTAAATACCGCAGAATATTCTGATCTACTTGACTGAGTTAGCATTCTGCAACTGCACATTTGTTTACTGCAGCTCACAAAGCAAAAAGATGGCAGTTGTTCAAAAAAAAGCCAAGAAAAACAAAATGCTCAGAAAACGAGATCAGTAAAATCTTTCCTATAGTGAAACAATGACTTCATTTCGTAGAAGATTCACTGCTTTCCTCTCTGTTGCACTTTACCAGTCGTAATACCTGTCCTAGCGTATTAGAAATAAAATTGGAAGACCAATTTTGGATATTCCCTAACATATCCCTTCCAATCATTTACTGAATATTCAATTTAGATTATAAAATACCAAGTTATTATCAGCAAAACAAAGTACAGTTTGCCTGCGTTTCCAATTCAGTGCATTTATTAATTGCAAGGTAAACGGGCGCACACCAAATTGCACCACGCGGTTACAAAACTCTGTGATCAAGTTGCAGGACCTTAGATGGACATGTGAGATGTTTGCCACCCTGCGTCACATTAACATGACAAAGAACACTCAGAACACGGCATCTCTCTCAAATCTTTCCATTAAAGGTAGGGTCAAGAGGAAACCATTTCAAGTTTTCCTGCCTATAATTTGCTAGGAGGCATGACTAGCAAGAATGTGATGCCCTCATACGTAACACAACCACATCAGAAATAACGATCATGAAGTATTCTCAACCGCTCTACCTATCTGACTTGCAATACGCAGCCACATAAAGTCTTGGTGACTGTGAAAAAATAAGGGTCATCTTTCGAGACTGCAGCTTAAAATTTAAGACTGGTTTCGAGTAAGTGTAAATTTCCTCTGTGGTTACACAAGAATTCATATGTACCACTGCAACAGCCCAGTGGACTTAGGAGGAGACCATTAGTGCTTCAGTTTCAGTGCAAACCTCCAAGTCTATATTTCCAAACAGAAATAAAAATGAAGGTAACAAGAACCTTGAATGTTTTCACGATTAAGTTACAAACCATGGTTTAAAAGCAAACAGACTAAAAGAAAATCAATTTATGGGCCACACTCTGCAGAAAGTTTGAAAGTCCAGTTACTTACATATTTATAAAAGCTGATGCGATTCCCAACTTAAAATAACGTTCATACTTTAAATTTGCTGCAAGGTCAAAGCATACGTTGCACATAAGCATTTCTATACATGTGTGTATTTTGCAAACGTGAGAGAACTGAAAGCGTTTCCTCCACTGGTTACATTGTTGTGTTTTGTTAAGAAAGGGATAACGGAGGTGCCGAAGGCAGCTCCTTTGCTGAAGGGGCTGTTGCAGGAGAGCGGCTCAAGGCCGGCGGCAAGGCCGTGGCAGCTCCCCGGTGCTCTGCCACACACGCGCTTCGCTCCAGGGCCGAACACGGGCTCAGTCCACTTGGCGGTCCGGGCGTGATATCGAAAGCGGTTCTCAGCCCTCACCCCTGCGCAGCATCCAGTGTCCTGCTCGTCAACTCGAGCAGCAAATCTTAAAGTAATAGAAGGCAATTCTAATGGCTCCATAGCCGAGTATTTGTTAGCAGATTAAAAGCCCTTACCTCTTTTAATACGTTATGACTTGGGGAAAAATCAGATACAGTGCACGCAACACCCTTGAATCAGCACAGATCATCAGCTTAGGCCTTACCCATGCTTCACCTATTAACTACAGAGCATTCGGTTTGTCTTCAAGCTTCTCACATAGCTAGATAAGTATCACTGGCACCACTGCATCTATTTAGCAGAAGTGCTTTTTCCCCTCTTTCTGCGTGGAAAACGAAACAGCAAAATGCCATTCGCATCACTGAACTTATTAATAAGCCTTCCACGCCCGCACAGGTTACTTTCCCCGTGACAGTTTTGCAGAGATGCGGTCGCTCCCGGCACCCCACGAGCCCCTCGCTCCAGGCCTGCCGGGGGGACCGCAGCAGCGGAAGGGCGGCCGGGCAGGCGGCACGCACCGCCGCGGGGCAAGCGAAGGAAACTTCCCCGGCCCAGCTCCCGGGCGCGGAATACGCGGTGCCGGGGCGAACCCTCGGGAAACCGACACGAGCGGCTTTTCGGGCAGAAAACTTCTGGGGGGGAGCGAGGCCACTGCCGGTCTTTAGGGGAGTCCATGCCCCCAAGAGCGGGGACGGGCCCGCCGCCACCCGCCCGGCGAAGCGAGGCTCATGACCGCGGGGCAACGCTCGGCTACGGCCAGGGCCAGGGCCGGTGCCGGGCCGACCCTCCGCCCGCCCGGCTGTCAGTCTGGGCGCGGGGGGAGGGCAGGGGGG